>PVKP010021564.1:0-38930 GCA_004027715.1 Plecturocebus donacophilus
CTGACAGTGACCTCCGCATTCTCCTGACAGTGACCTCCGCGTCCTCCTGACAGCAGGGTTTGCCCAGCTTTATCTGTCCTCTCTTTGGGCCTGAGAGGGCCCAAGCCAGAGTAAGCGCATTTAAAGAAGAATATTTCTGGAACCAGGTGCATCTCCCTCTCCCTACTCACTGTTAGCTACATTTTCAGCCCTGGATCCTCTCCCTAATTTTTATTCCTGGAGCCTTTCCCTGTTAGCTAAATTTTCCAGTTGCCTTTCGCATTTGGCCAAATATGGCCAAGAACACCTGAGGCATATCTCATATTCCTTCTTCAGGCAAAAATTAGGGATTGAGTGAGTTCTGAAAAGCTGGGAACCCATGGACTTTTCATGATGTTGAGGCATCAGGTAAGGACCAAGCCTGCTGTGCTTGAAAGATGGGGTACCAGCTGAGCTTCCCCCCACTTTTCTGGGATAGGACACTTGCAGTCTGTTGTTAGCTCACTCTCCACTTTGAGGTATGAGCTTAGCATTGATTTCTCACCTTCTCAGGCAGTCCTTTGGATGGAAAGATTTTGTTTTTGTTTTTGTTTTTGTTTTTGAGGCAGAGTCTTGCTTTGCCACCCATGCTGGAGCGCAGTGGCGTTATCATGGCTAACTGCAGCTTCAACCTCCTGGGCTCAAGCGATCCTCCTGCCACAGCCTTCTGAGGTGTGTGTCACCACACTTGGCTAATTATTGTATTTTTCAGAGAGACAGTTTTACCATGTTGCCCAGGCTGGTCTCAAACTCCTGGGCTAAAGCTGGAAAAGTATTTTTAATTAAAATGGCAGATTAATCTTGAACAGGATTCGGATGAGGAAGCATGTGCACTGGGGAGAACATTCTTTTAGTCATGAGTGCTTGGGTTTTGGTGTCAGATAAAGTGAATTTTAAACACCTGCTTTGTCCCTGTTGGCTGTATGGCCTTGCCTGCGTTACTCCGTCTTTCTGATCCTGTTTTTCATCTGCAAAATGAGCATTATAATGACACCTACTTTTCTTGGTAGTTGTCAGGGTTAGATCAGTACATGAAGTTCCAGCACATAACCACACATCATATATACCAACGATGACCGTAATCATTGAAAATTAAAGCTTGCTATTTGCTTGTGGGGATATCCTGAGTCTTTCAAGTTTTTTGGAAACTTGAAAAGTCAAAATCCACTTTTAGGGTTGGCTCTAAACTCTCACCTTGCTTAGATCATTTCCAATTTTAGAAAAGTTAAATGCACTTAAAGCCAGTTTTAAAAGGGCTGGATCATTCACGTATGTTTCCAGGGTTGAAGGTTGGAGAGGTGTGGCGTTGTGTCATCTGCAGTCCCCAAGAGGACTCAGTCTAGAGCTGGGAACTGCCTTGCTCTTGCTTCCAAGAGAGACTACGAGTCCCAGAGAGGCATCTTTGCCCCTCCTCATAGGGCAGGGACATACACAGTAATCACTCAGTTTGAGAAAGAACCCTTAGCTAAAGTCAGTCCTTACAGCAAAGGACATACATTTAAGATTACTTACACTTTCCCAGTAGGGTGTGTGTGGTGAGTGCAAAGAATGCCCACACTGTAATTATTTTCATTTTATGAGAAGTGTGCTTAAATCGTAGTCCAGTTTACAAAACTAGGCCAACTAGCAGGTCAATGGTGATGCGATTTTGAAGTGTGCTTGAAGTTGTCCAAACGGGAACAGCAATTAGAGGGCCTTTTTGTGAGTACATTATCCACTTTGGATATGGCTCTGTGTCACGTATGCATATATATAAAAATTATATTTACCATATTTTGTCAATTCTAAGTCATAGATACTTTTTCATGTGATAAGATTATGGAAACAAGGACATGTGTCACCATCTAAGGTACCTTACGGTCACTGGAATTAGATGGTCTGTGGCTGTCATGGCCTGGAGACACACAAACTTGGCCTTGCTCGTTCATACTGACATCACCTAACCTGCGTGAATGTTGGCCTGGATGACAGAGTGAGACCCTGTCTCAAAAACCAACAAAGAAACCAACCAACCCCCAAACAAAAAGCCCCAAGAAACCCAACAACAACAACTCTAAAAAAATAGCTCTGGGTACTCAGGTGACCAGGGCAGTGCCCTGTGGTGGGTAAGAGCACGGGTCACTAGGGCGGTGCCCTGTGGCAGGTAAGAGCACGGGTCACTAGGGCGGTGCCCTCTAGTGGGTAAGAGCAGACTCTGGACCCAGACTGCCTAGGATGAAGTGCTGATTCTTCTTCTTAGCTGTGAAAATTACTTATCCTCTCAGAGCCTTCATTTTGCCACCAGCAAAATAAGGACAAGAATAACTGCCTTTCTTCTGGAGCTGTTGTGAGAATTAAATGAGATAAATGTAAAGGACCTTTCTCAGTGCCTGACACAGACTAAGTATTGTTTTTTAAATGATTTCAATTTTTCTAGGGTTCATCTCAGAACTCCAGTACAGCGCCCTCTCTTTTTTGTGGCCTTCAGAAGGACCCCCATATCTCACGAGTGGGCTTTAACCAAACAGTTGACTTAGGAGCAATGGCCTCATGCTTATGGAAAGTTTAACCAGGTTTTTTAATTTGTTCAATCTCTCATTTTCCTCTAAGGGGGAAAATGTGAGACAGTGATTAGGCATGTGTGTGGTGGGGGTGGGGGAAATAAGTAAGAGAGAAAAGAAGAAAAACTCCATAATCAAAATGTGGCTTTACTCCTTCAATTGTTTTTAAATTAAAAACATTTAATATCAGCTTTGAGGGGAACTTTTTAAAAATGTGGATCCAAATCTTTCTCTTTTTCCCAGCTGTCAGGAAAGAGAGAGAGAGAGAGAGAGAGAGAGAGAGAGAGTGTGTGTGTGTGTGTGTGTGTGTGTGTGGTGTGTGGTGTGTGGTGTGTGGTGTGTGGTGTGTTTGTGGTGTGTGTGTGTGTGGTGTGTTTGTGGGGTGTGTGTGTGTGTGTGTGTGTGTGTGTTTCTGGGTGAATGTTTCAATTTTTCCTGACTTCCTTATCTTATAACCCTGGGTGGCCAGGATGCTCCTCGAAATTAAAGTAGGTCACACTGTTTATGCTGTTCATGATTTGAAGATGCTATCTGAGACTCTATTCTGGTTTTGGGGGTTGATAAAATAATATTAGGCTGCTTTATCCCATCTTAATAAAGTTACTTACTGTTGAGCTAGGCAGAAATATTATTGTAATGAAAAAACAACCATGCAACAGTATTTCTCAGTTGAAGCAGGGATTTTCCAATGTGAATGAATGAAACAAACTGTGCAGGTAGGCGTGAAGGTGCCATTTTCTTAAAACCTTGTCATAACTTTCATCTAGTCAGTGCGGCCTTTCAAATCACCTGAGACCATGATGCATCTCTCCTTGTTTACTTTTGATTAACTTTTAATGTATTGTATGCACTCTTTCTTTCTTTCTTTCTCTTTCTTTCTCCTTTTTTCTTCTTTCTTTCTTTTTTTTTTTCAAAAGAGAGCCTTGCTCTATTGTCCAGGCTGGAGTGTAGTGGCACAGTCTTGACTCACTGCAGCCTCCACCTCCTGCAAGCAATTCTTGTGCCTCAGCCACCTGAGTAGCTGGGACTACAGGTGCACACTACCACGCCCAGCTCATTGCTGTATTTTTAGTAGAGACAGGGTTTCGCCATGTTGGCCATGCTGGTCTCAAAATCCTGACCTTAGGTGATCCGCCCACCTCGGCCTCCCAGAGTGCTGAGATTACAGGTGTGAGCCACTGAACCCGGCCTGTATGCACTGTTTAGTTTAGATACTTCTGTCCAATTCCTGACAGCAGGGAGCGTGTTTTATATTCCTTTCTTATCTCAGTGCCTACAACATACAACAGTGCTTGGCATACAAATGTTTGGTGCTGTTGATGCATTTAAACCTATCTTTATTAATAGTATCATTATTAATTACAATTAGTGCCATTTATTCAAGTATTAACGAGACAGGTTGTAATCCGCAAAATATATTTATTGTGGCAATTTAAATTCCTAGTTGGTTGATATCCTAAGTGTTAAATTCATTTAAGATATATTAATCTATCTGTAATAAATGAGTCATTTAATACTTTGTCCATATTTGTGCGGAGTTCACTTTGGAGTCACCTGGGCTGGGGGCCAACATCTGACCACGGTTCTTAGCTATGTGGCCTTGGGGCAGTTCATTTCCTCTTTTCTTTTTGTAAGTTTTTGCTTCAAGGGCTTCCTTTTTTTTCCAAAGGGTGATAGGTAAAATGTAAAAAGTAAATTAGGAAGATATAGCTACATTTACAACCAAAATCTATGGATACATGGACTGGAAATAGATACATATGGTAGTGAGCTGGGGGTAAAGGTACAGACCTCGAGCTGCAGAGACAGGCAGCAGCAGGCCTTCACACTACTCGAGGAAGTGCAGGCTAAAATTGCTCCATACAAGGCAAGACTCCAGATCCAGGCTCACCCATGCAAGCCACAAGCTGGGCTAGGGTTTCCTTGCCTAAGAAACAAGGTGAGGAAGGAAAATCATTCTCCATCATTTCCAGGAATTATGTCTTAGTTAATATGCCCTCCTGGGGTGGACAAAGTAAGCAGACAGAACTTCACAGCCAGGACCTGGACCAAGCCTGGGTAAATGGATATGCAGAATCTCTAATATCATCACAAGGCAGCTGGGGATCCTGGGAGGATGAGTAGAGGCAGCAGCAAACCAGTTAGTGGGAAGTAATTAACCTGAGGGGTGGAGAGAGAGGGAGAAAAGAGAGGAGAGGCACATCACTTCAAGACAGGCTAAGAAATGAATTTGAAAACACCCGAGGAAAAACAAATTCTAAGAAAATCAGCAATAAAGTCAACAATCAAGAGATGAATTCATACCAGATAAAATGAAAATACAGTTGACCCTTCAGCATAATGGGGTTAGATACACTGACCCCCGCCTTCCATGCCGTCAAAAAATCCACGCATAACTTCTGGCTCTCCAAAAGCCATTGACAGAAAGCCTTATCAATAACATCAACGGTTGATAAACACATATTTTGTATGCCATGTGTATTATATACTATATTTTTACAATAAAGTAAGCTGGAGAAAGAAAAATGTTAAGAAAATTACAAAGAAGAGAAAATATATTTACTATTTATTAAGTGGAAGTGGACCATCATAAAGTTCTTCATCCTTGTCATCTTCACTTTCAGGAGGCTGAGAAGGAGGAGTAAGTGGGGGGGGTTGTCTTGCTGCATGCACCATGAGTGGTGAAGACAAAATATCATAAGTGGACCTGCACGGTTCAAACCTGTGTTGTTCGGGAGTCAACAGCCACACAGCAATCTGAAAGCTGCATATGCTAAGAACTCTCAAGAGATGAATAAATAGCTGTAGAATGAGATAGTACTGAACAAAAACAAACAGAAATGAGAGCAGGTAAATATGCTAAGAACCAAGTAGAAATCTTAGAAATGGAAAAATAAGGTCACTGAAATAAAAGTCCAATAGACAAGACAAAATCATACATTTTATTAAGCAACTGGAAATTAGTCCTAAAGGAGAAATCCAGAATGTAGCACAGAAAAAGGAAAGGATAAAACACACACACACACACACACACACACACACACACAAATAGGGTAGTTTGAGAGTATTTAGAAAACATCTAAAAGAAGTTCCAGGCCAGGTGTAGAGGCATCCACCTGTAAGTCCAGCACTTTGGGAGGCAAAGGTGAGAGAATTTCTTGAGGCCAGGAGTTTGAGACTAGCCTGGGAAACGTAGCGAGACTCCATCTCCACAAAAAGGAGAAAAAAGGTGCACCTATAAGCTTATGCCAGAAGCTGAGGTGAGGGGATTCCTTGAGCCCAGGAGTTTGAGGCTGCAGTGCATGTCATCACACCACTGAACTCCATCCTGAGAGACAGAGTGAGACCCTGTCTCTGAAAAATAAATAAATAAGTAAAAGGAGTCCAAAAATTGAATTAGAAAAATGCAGAAAATTAATATTCTAAGACAATTCTTAGGATTTTCTTTTATTAAAGAAATACATAAGTCCTTGAATTTATAGTATGTATTCAAAATCATGCAGGATAAAAATAAATCCATATGTACACACATTTGATGAAAACCGCAGAACATTAAGGATGAGAGAATTTTAAAAATTATCAAAGAAAGAAAAGAACGTCATGCAAAATAACTATAATTAGCTTGACAATTAGTTTCTCCACAGTGAAAATATTAATGCATTTCAGGAAACAATAGATCAATATCCTTAAGGTACTGAGGAAAAATAAATGTCAATTTAGAATTGTGTCCCTAGCAAGGCCCCGATCCTGATGCGGGTCTCCAGGACAGTTCAAGCCACTCATCCCTTCCCCAACCCACATCACGTTAACTGTCCAAAGATTTACTAGTGGTCTAGGAGCCCAATCATTTAAATCCAAGAAAAGGATGACAAGACATCTCTCTCTGCCTGAACTCAGGGCAGTGAGACCCTCACTTGGCAACCAAGGGGAAGAAACTATCTAGGGTTAAATGGACTGGAGAGGAACAGGGGACTTCTCAAACTCAGCAACCATCTGACCTGAAATAACTAAAGCTTGGAATCCACTGGCAAAATTAAATCTGGCAATCTTTCTAGGACTTTCATCACTTCAAGTTATTCTCGCCTAACTTTTCTTCAATTTTTGTCCTTGCTATGTTTGATCTATAGGAATAATAGTAGGACAATAGGATAATTAACTTTCTTCACTGAAACCCTTGAGACTACCCTCTGTTTCTTGCTGGGACCTGGCAGTTCTTCCCCCAAACCAAGGGAAAGTTAGGAGTGTTCCGTGACAAAAAGAATGACTGGAACCAGGGTGGAATACCACCAGCAGTTTGTCTGTCTCTGTCTCTCACATTTCACTCTAGACCTACTTTTTCCACTTGGCCAGAGACACAGGTACATGCATAGCACAAGAGTAGAGCATTTAAAACTGGATCCCCTTGCGCTGTCGAGTTTCAGCACTGCTGCGAAGGACAGTTCCCTGCCGCGCCCGTCGGGTTTCAGCACTGCTGAGGAGGACAGTTCCCTGTCGCGCCCGTCGGGTTTCAGCACTGCTGCGGAGGACAGTTCCCTGCCGCGCCCGTCGGGTTTCAGCACTGCTGAGGAGGACAGTTCCCTGTCGCGCCCGTCGGGTTTCAGCACTGCAGTGGAGGACAGTTCCCTGCTGCGACTGGCTTCCACAGAAAACCTCAGGCTTTCACATCAAAGTCAGGAGATTACTTAGCCAGGTGCAGGCACATCCCAGAAGTACAGGGGAGTTCTGCTCCCAGTCCTCAATCAATATTTGATGAGATCATGCCCCTGGTCCTTTTTGGGGAGAAAATTGAAGGCATATTTTACATAGTTCCTCAGAGAGGATGTAATGGATTGAACCCCAGTCCAGAAGTTCACTAATGTCATGTGTCTTAGTCCTTTTGTGCTGCTATAACAGAATTCCTGGGACTGAGTTGCTTATTTCAAAAGCCCGGAAATTTATTCCTTACAGTTCTGGAGGCTGAGAAGTCCAAGATCAAGGCACCAGCATCTGATTAGGGCCTTCTTGCTGTGTCCTTAGATGGCAGAAGGCAGAAGAGGGGAAGCAGGAAGAGCTCCCTCCATCAAGCTCCTTTATAAGGACATTTAATCCCATTCATGGGGGGGGGCTCATTCCCTAATCACCTCTTAAAGACACTCCTCTTAATACTATCATGTCACTGGCCACACTTGAATTTTGGGGGGGACACATTCAAACCATAGCACCATTTGTTAGCTTGTCTCTTTTGTCTGTCTTACTTTTCCCTTTCCTCACATCTGTCTCCTGGGATCACCTCACAGATAAACCTCCTCACCCAAATTCATGTTTGAGGGTCTGTTTTTGGTAAAACCTAAACCAGATAGAGAAGTTTTCATCTTTCTGTTATAGCATATGGTGTGTCATCTTCTGAGAGGAAGGGAGAGAGGTCACAGTAGGGTGACTCAAGGGAGGTGAGAAGCATCAGTGGAGTGGTTGTGAAGGGGTTGGCTGAGATTGGAATTCATCCTCCTGAGGAGAGTCCAGCCATGCAATGCTGGGTCCACGTGGCCCAGGCCGGGAGAGAGCAGGAGGTGGTTGAAGGATGGAAGATGTGCAATGGGAAGGACCTCCAGACACTGCTTCTGGCTGTGGGTTGAGTTTAATTTTCTCCACATCACTTATTTTGGGACCCAGGCTGGATGGGAGGTAGCTTCCTGGGGAATGCTGTCCTGATGACAGATGGCAGAAGCCCAAGAAACAAACCAAACCATATAAGTACATTTAATGCCTTTGGTTGAATGGGCATATGGCACCTCTACTCACATTCCAAGTCACAGATCAAACCCAAAACCAGTGGAGCAAGGGTGTATACATGGCCAAGAATAAAGCCTTGGCAAGCACAGCAAAGGGTGGTGATCAGGAAACACCACCTGCCTGTCCAGCCCACAGAAGGCATGCAGCTGGCTTCTCCCTTCTTCCATAAAGGCACAGGGACACCAAGTGGTGCTCTTGATGACTGACTGTATCTGCCACATCTCAGCCCCAAAACAGCCACTTAATGCCCAGTTTCCCATGTGTCACTCAAAAATAAATTCCTCAAGTGGTCTTTAAATCTGTATTTTCACATCCTTTCCAACCAAGGCTAAGCTATATATTTCTCTACTTGGCAGTCAGGATATAAAACAGGGCAGAGGGAATGACATCAAGGTTCAGGGTTTTCTTCTTTTCTGCTCTTCTTTGAGTAGAATAATTTTGCAGGAGGCATGTCTCCTCTTTAAGGTATGAGGTGAGAACTGGTTGAATGCCCCCTGACACTATGACATCACTGGGGTCCCACAAACGGTCTTGATGGGAGTGTAGCCCAGATGGGGGATGTGCCAAAATACTTTCCTCATGACAAACAATGCACATGGTATCTACATCACCAGATTATTGCGTGTGTGGGGACACACACACACACACACACACACACACACACACACACACATACAAACGGTTTTTTTTTTCTCATTATTGCCTCATGGTTGATATGTTTTGGATCTGTGTTCCCACTCAAATTCCATGTCAAATTGTAATTCCCAGTGTTAGAGGTGGGGGCTGATGGGAGGTGACTAGATTAGGGGGAAGTCTCCAAAGGTTTAGGATCTTCTCCCAGTGCTGTTTTCATGATAGAGTTCTCACGAGATCTGGTTGATTAAAAGTATATGGCACCAGCTGGGCATGGTGGCTCATGCCTGTAATCTCAGCACTTTGGAAGGCTGAGGCGGGTGGATCATGAGGTCAGGAGATCGAGACCAGCCTGGCCAACACAGTGAAACCCCATCTCTACTAAAAATACAAAAATTAGCCAGTGTGGTGGTGTGGGCCTGTAGTTCCAGCTACTTAGGAGACTGAGGCAGAAGACTCACTTGAACCAGTGAGCCGAGATCAAGCCACTGCACTCCAGCCTGAGACTTCGTCTCAAAAAAAAAAAAAAAAAGTATATGGCACCTACTTGCTCTCTCTCCTCCTCCTGCTCCAGCCATGTAAGATGTGTCCTCTCCTGCTTTTCCTTCACCTTCCGCCATTATTGAAAGTTTCCAGAGGCTTCTCCAGAAGCCCCTATGCTTTCTGTACAGCCTGCAGAACCAAGAGTCAACTAAACCTCTTTTCTTTATAAATTACCCAGTCTCAGGTATTTATAGCAATGTGAGAACAGACTAACACAGTGATATTCATAAGGAAGTAGGCTGGCTATGCATCAGAGTCAGGAGAAATGGGATGCAATTATGCATGGACTTGAGAAAAGCATTTGATAGAAACAGTTCTTAGCATAGCACAGAGATATAGAATGTGTGTATTAACATTTTAGGGGTTGTGGATATTAACTTTCACTGGTATATAGCAAGTATTTCATAATACTAATGCAGTCTCTTAAAAATGAGGTTACAAAAACCATGTCAGGTTTTTAGAAAAAAAAATATGAAAACTTTTTCTGATGCATATTCCTGCAAAAATAGGTCTCATTATTTCCATTGACCTTGAGAGAACAGACTTGGTGAGATCAGAATATTTGCCAAAGGCCACACAGTAAAACAGCAGACTGGGGACCACAGAGGTGGGAGGTTCAATGGTAAAAGAAAGGTCCTACCATAAGCTAGATCTGTTTTTGAGCAACAAGGAATTTTAGCTAGTGTCCCTGTGACTCAAAAGCAGGTCTAGCATGTCTTCTTTCTCAAGGGTAGACTAGTACTAAGTAAGGAAGGAGGGGAAAGAATCTCAAGTTGCAGACTTTCTGAGAGACCCAGCCTCAAACTTATAATAGAAGGTAATTATATAATAGGTTCCCCCCTCTGTCATGAATATCTGTCATCATATATGTAAGTCTCACAGGTCAAGGCAAGAATGGTGATATTTTAGTCATCAGTATTTCCCTCACCCTCAGAGTGGCTTTCCTCTCTGTGAAGGTCGAGTTTCCCTCCACTCTGAATAAATTAAAAGCTGGTATCGTGATTTTCCTGTGAATGGGGAGGGCAGGGCCATGGCCTTTCCTCCTGCTGCAGAAGCAAGATAGCAGAGGCAGGGCATTCACCTCTCCACCAAAGCTGGAGTCTCTTTTTCCCCCAGATGAATGAGAACCGTGGAGGTTCACAAGAGAGAAAAGCTCTGCCACCCTCCAGGTGGCAGGAAGTGGGAGAGGGTTTTTTTCTTCAGACAACAGCCTTTCTGGTTGGGGGTGCCAGCTCTTCCTGTTCCTCTTTTTAGTGGACTGTGATGGCTTCCCAGCATGCTATTCTATTCTTGTTCTTCCAACAGAACTCTTCTTTAGGGTTCTTCTTTGGCAAAACCTATGGTCCGGATGGAGCTGTAATTCCCCTCATTCCCACCCTCTCAGGCCTAGCCACAGGATGAACAGTGACCACTGATGTAACCAATCAGAGCACCCCATTCTCCTGGTTGCAGTGATTGGTCTACAAATGAGCACTTAGTCCAAGCAGAGCCAATCAAAGTTCTTCCAAAAGATTCGTTATGCTAACAATGGGGCAGCCACCTCTGTCTTTATCTTGGATAAAATAGGATGAGTCAGTCTGCTTTATAATGGAGCCAGCAGAGAGGACTGAGAGGGGTAAGAGAAAAGGAAGGGGACAGAGGTTGGACAGCATCCTTTAACACCTCAATCCATCTATGCCTGAATGGAGACCAACAACTGGATTTCTTACCTGTAGTAGTTAATACATTCCAATTTTGTGCAAGCTTATTTGAGCCAGATTCATGTTACATTCAGTTACATTTGAATCTTGACTTCTATAAATTCTGTACTGTGTTTATCCAGGTGAATGGTGGAAGAAATCTTTTTTCTTGGGGTGGGAAGGATATTTATGAATAGAATCAAAGATGCACACTCCTCCTTGGAAAAGGCCATTTAAATGTGCATGCATGTGTTAATTATCACCTTTTCCTGCAGTCTTCTGCCTTGTGCTGGAGCTAAATGCAAGTTAAGCCCTCACCCTGGAAGGCTCTGGAGTTGTAAAACGCTCAGGGTTCTCACAATCTCTCTCCACTGTTCCCCATGCTGATGGAGTATGTGTGGAGGGGAGAGTTTTAGATCTCTTCCCTATCACACCACTGGGATGATGCCGGGAAGGAAACAGTTGGTGAACCCCATTTCATCTCAGCAAACATTGAGAACACGTAAGACTTAGCTGTGGCCTTGAGAATGTCTTGGTGAGGGTAGGGGGATGATTGTCCACATGCATGAAGTTGAATATCCTCTTCAGAATATTCACCTATGAAATGTCCCTTGTACTAAGCAAGGTCTGCCTCTCTAATGTCACAGGGTGGCCCACACACAGCTGAACCACAGGTGTGGTGTTCTCTGGCAGGAACAAACTGCAATCTACTTAATTTATGTGAGCCCCATTGACAGTGAAGTGGCTACATGATTACAGGGAGCTGAGGCTGATTTACAAAGTAGGGCTTGTGCAAAGATGTTACCCCTGTGGTTTCAAGCTCTGAGGACTGGGAGACACACTATTGCCTTTGCAAATTAGTAATCCAAGCCTTCTGAAATTAGGCCAGGTCTGAAATGAGTTGAATTAAGAGATAGTAAGAATTTTTAAAACAATTATACCTTCATTAATGTATAACTAAAGTACAATAAACTACACATACTTAGAATGTACCATTTGATCTCTTTTGACATCTGTCTACACCCTCGAAGCCATCATCACAATCAAGGTACCAAACATTTCCATCTGCCCCCAAAGTTACCTGGTGCCCCTTCCCTCCTTTAACCCCCCTTCCCATGCAACCCTGGATCTCTTTTCCATTTCTATAGATTAGTTTCCGTTTTCTAGAATTGCTAATAAGAATGTCAGAGTAAGTTTAAAACGGTGTCTAGATGGGGCAGGACTGCCTCCGCTGAACAGGTGGGGAAAGCTCCCCTGAATTTGTCCAGTTGAGGGCAGAGGCACTCTCTGCCCCACTCTAAATTCCTAATTTTCCTCCCACTGTCTCTTGAGAAATAAGCCATATGTTAGCTGGGGTGGGGGTGGGTGATAAGGAAACTGTGCAATAGGAGCTGTCCAGGAACAGCCAAGCATGTTAGGGGATGGGATAATGTGAAAGGAGGATGAGAGGTAGGCAGGGTCTGATCCTGGGTACTGCACCTTTGTCAAGGTTAAATCAAAGAAACGAATTTTAAACTCAAGCACAAGGACTATACCAGGACTGCCTTTAAATGGCAATGTCTCTGAACAATGAAGCAAGTTAGTAGCAGAAATGGTGAAGTTGCTCCTTGTGGCATTCTATTTTATTTTAAAAAGATACATTCTTATCTTTACGAATCCAAGTAGCCATGGTCCAGTCTAAAGGCAGAGGAATGAACTAAAGACATTTTAAAATGTCTTTCAGTTCTGTCATAAAGGTTTAAAGTGTTTTACATAAACATACTTTAAGAGTAGCTGGCCGGATGCAGTGGCTCACACCTGTAATCCCAGCACTTTTGGAGGCCTAGGTGGGTGGATCACCTGAGGTCAGGAGTTTGAAACCAGCCTGGCCGACATGGTGAAACGCTGTCTCTACTAAAAATACAAAAATTAGCTGGGTGTGGTGGTGCACACCTGTGATCCCAGCTACTCGGAAGGCTGAGGTGGGAGAATCGCTTGAACCCAGGAGGCAGAGGTTGCAGTGAGCCAAGATTGAGCCACTGTGCTGCACTGCACTCCAGTCTCGGTGACAGAGTGAGACTCCGTCTAAAAAAAAAGTAGCTAATTGAGTGAATATTCGTTTGTTTGTTTGTTTGTTTGTTTAATTTATGAGACAGTCTTGCTCTGTCGCCCAGATTGGAGTGCTGTGGCAGATCTCAGCTCACTGCAGCTTGGGTGAACATTTAAAAGTGACTGAACCCAGCTTGACAAGGTCTGTTTTGAGACTGTGAGAGGTAGAGCCTTAGTGTCAAGATTGGCAGTGATGTGGGACAGGGGTCTGTTCCGCAGACCAGCTGCAGTGTGCACATTCTGCTGTCATCCTGGGACTCGAGATGGGGCAAACGTGACCCACCATTGCCACTAATAAACTGCCTTTGAAACATAATTTTCGGCTTAGTGAGCAGCATCATTAAAACTGTAAGAAGGCATCATTAAAAGTGCTATTATTTACATGTACAAATAAATCATGCTCAGACTTCCCCCCACATTCTCTCTCAAGCAATAAAAAAAATGATGGATACAATTCTATTGTTGAACAAATATCAGTTCTGATATCTTGGATCGCTTCAATGTTTCAGGGTTACAGGTGGCCACTATTTGCTACCTGAAATATCATTTTGTTTATCTTTTATAAAGCTACATTGCAATTACATTAGAAATTAATGTCAAATGAATTGGTAATCAATTCTTGAGTGCCTCCTCATCTAGGGAGGAGGTGGAGTACTGGGGGAAGTACCCTGAAGTCATTAAAGGTAGAAAATTCTCCTGTGTGTTTGCTCCCGGAGCTGATCCTCACGGCAGAGGCCATGCCATATTTGCCTTTAAATTCTTAGTAGCTAACCCAGTGTTAATACATACCAAGAGCTAAATAGTTGTTTATTGAATAAAGGAATGAATGAACCAGAGTTGTTACTATCAAAAATTCATTTTTTAAAGCTTTTTTGTAAAATAGATGAGTTCCTAAAATATTCATGAATAGATTCCCCCCGCCCCATGGGTTCATTATTTCCTTAAAGTATGATTCCATGAATTTGATTTTTGAATGAAGGGATACATTTTTATCATTTTTGTATTTAATATTGCTTTTAAATGTGATTTTAAAGTCAATTTATAATTGTAACGTAATAAAAAATGGGACAATTATCACAGCACATAGACTTCATGGGTCTCCTACTACAATGCAGCTTGAAATACATAGTGCAATGACATATTTTTTCCAAACTTTTTCACCTTGGCTTAGAAATAACTTTAGTCTCAGAAGATGGGTGGGTTGTTCTGTCTGATCAGGTCTCTTCAACTGGTCTGTGTCATGAAACAATAAAAAGAGGACAGATGGAGAATATTCTAGATGAAAAGAGGTTTGAAAGACGCGACAGCAAGGCAACATGTGGACCTTGACTGGATGTTTCTTCAAACCAATTAGCTAAAAAGTCATTTGGAGGACAATCGGGAACATATAAAATAAAATGAATATTAGATAATATGAAGGATTTTTTTTTTGAGACTGAGCCTCACTCTGTTGCCCAGGCTGGAGTGCAAGTGGTATGATCTCGGCTCACTGCAACCTCCTCCTCCTGGATTCAAGTAAGTTTCTTGTCTCAACCTCTTGAGTATCTGGGACCATAGACACGCACCATCATGCCTAGCTAATTTTGTATATTTTTAGTAGAGGGCTTCACCATGTTGGCCAGGCTGGGCTCAAACTCCTAACCTCAAGTGATCTGCCCGCTTTGGCCTCCCAAACTGCTGGGATCACAGGCATGAGCCACTGCGCCTGGCCAATCCTTTTCTTACATGTTGAAGAAATCCCTTTAGTATTTCTTGTGGGACAGGTCTGGTGTTGAAATCCCTCAGCTTTTGTTTGTCTGGGAAAGTCTTCTTTTCTCCTTCATGCTTAAAGGATGTCTTCACCAGATGCACTATTCTAGGGTAAAAGTTTTTTCCTTCAGCACTTTAAATGTGTCATGTCACTCTCTTCTGGCCTACAAGATCTCACTGAAAAGTCTTCTGCCAGTCATTTTGGCGCTCCATTCTATGTTACACATTTCTTGTCTCTTGCTGCTTTGAGGAACCTTTCTTTATCCTTGGCCTTTGGGAGTCTGATTATAAAATGCCTTGAAGTAGTCTCCTCTGGGTTAAATCTGCCTGGTGTTCTATCATCTGCTTGTATTCGAATGTTGATGTATTTCTCTAGGCGTGGAAAGTTCTCTGTTATCACCCCTTTCAGTAAACTTTCTATCCCTATCTCTTTTGCTACCTCGTCCTCAAAGCCAATTACTCTTAGAGTTTCCCATTTGAGGCTATTGGCTATTTTCTAGATCTCACGGGCATGCTTCATTGTTTTCTAATCCTTTTTCTTTTGTCTCCCCCTACTGTGTATTTTTAAAAAGTCTGATGCATTCTTCAGCATGTCAGTTGCATTTTCAACTCTAGAATTTCTGCTTTATTCTTTTTAACTATTCCAATCTCTTTGTTAAATTTATCCCATAGAATTCTAAGTTCATTCTCTGCATTACCTTTGAGTTTCCTCAAAAAAGCTATTTTGATTTCTCTGTGTGATAGTCCTCTGTTTCTCCAGGGTTGGTCCCTGAGAGCTCACTGAGTTAACTTGGTGAGATCATGTTTTCCTGGATGGTGTTGATGCTCACCAATGTTCTTCAGTGTCTAGGCATTCAAGAGTTAGGTATTTGTTGTAGTCTTCACAGCCTGGACTTGTTTGTAACTGTCCTACTTGGGAAGGCTTTCTATGTATTCAAAGAGACTTGAGCCTCAAGCCCAATAATGCTGTGGCTTTTGCAGATTCAGAGGTACCACCTTTGTGGTCTTAGATAAGATCCAGAAGACTTCTCTAGATTACCAAGCAAGAGACTCTTGGTTTTTTCTCCCCTTATTTCTTTCAAACAAGCAGAGTCTCTCTCTGTGCGGAGCTCCCTGGAACTGGGGGTGTGAAGATGCAAGCACTTCTATAGCCGCCACTACAGGGACTACTCGGGTCAGACCTGAAGCCAGCACAGCACTGGGCCTTGCCCAAGGCCTTTCCGTTCAGGGTGGCGAGTTTCACCCGGTCCCAGGCATATCCAGAGATGCTGTCCGGGAGCCAGGAATTGTACTCAAAAACCTCAGCAATTTATCTGATGTTCTAAGCTGGCACTCATACCACAATACAAAGTCCTTCCTGCTCTTCCCTCCCCTTGGAAAGTTTGTCATGCACCTATTCAACAGATTTCAGAATTAAAAATCAAAACTTCTTGCAATGTTATTAAGAGCAGATCAGTACTTCAAGAAAATTTTGTTGTTTCAACACAGGAGAACAGATTCTTTGTTTTCTATTAGTGTATTTTTAATATCACAGCTCAATTTTTAGGACTTATAAATAATTTCCTTCTAATTATAGCCAACTTGATCACACACAAAAATGTCCTTCATAAATTCATCCTTCATAAACCTTTTGTGATGTACGCATACCTTCCACAACACACTTAGGTGTTCTGCTTTGTCCTATACTTTGTCTTTCTTAAATAACCAGCCATCTGAGTTTCAGACAAAAACTTACCACACATGATTCTTTCCCATACAAAATTATCCTTTTTTCTTTTTAACTCTCTTTACCAAAACTACATCCTCATACTGATAACTTTCTTTACATCTCTCTCTCTCTCTTACTTACTGGTTTCTATCTTGTTTCTATTTCCTTCCTAAATTCATATTTTGAAATAACCTTTAATAACCTCTGAACTTAGAATGAGAACACATTTTTTTATTATTCTAAATGAAGAATACATTTTTATGCCTTTCTTATGTTTTGTCTCATAAAACATTTTAATATACAGAATTTTATATATTAATTAGAATTTTTAACTCTTAATACCTTTTCTAGTGAAAACCTAGGAAGCAAGAAATTTTTTAAAATGTTATGATAACATGTTTGTCTTAAAAATATTTTTTTAATAGATTTTGGAGGTGCAAGTGCAGTTTAAAAAATAGATTTAGGAGGTACAAGTGCAGTTTTGTTACGTGAATATATTGCATAGCACTGAAGTCCAAGCTTCTAGTGTAGCCATCACCTGAATAGTGTAGCCATCAAATAATTTAACAACCCTCACCTCACCCTCCTTCCACCCTCCCACCCTTCAGAGTCTCCAGTGTCTATTATTCCACTCTACATGTTCGTGTACACACATTATGTAGTTCCCACTTTTTTTTTTTTTTTTTTTTTTTTGAGTAGAGTCTCATTCTGTCACCCAGGCTGGAGTACAGTGGTGTGATCTCGGCTCACTGCAATCTCTGCCTCACAGGTTCGAGCAATTCTCCTGCCTCAGCCTCCTGAGTAGCTGGGATTACAGGCATCTGCCACCATGCCTGACTAATTTTTGTATTTTTAGTAGAGGTGGGGTTTTGCCACTTTGACCAGACTGGTCCTGAACTCCTGGCCTCAAGTGATCCACCCGTCGAGGCCTCCCAAAGTGCTGCGATTACAGGCATGAGCCACTGCACTCAGCTTAGCTCTCACTTCTAAGTGAGGTCATGCAGTATTTGACTTTCTGTTTCTGAGTTATTTTACTTGAGACAATATCCTCTAGTTTCATTTGTGTTGTTGCAAAAGGCATGATTTCATTCTTTTTATACCTGAGGAGTATTTCATGGGATATATGCACCACATTTTCTTTATCTGATCATTGATGGACATTTAAGTAGATCCCGTATCTTTGCTTTTGTGAGTAGTGTTACAACAAACATATGAGTGCAGATATATTTTTTATGTAATGATTTATTTTCCTTTGAGTAGATAACCAGTAGTCAGCTTGCTGGATGAAATGGTCGTTCTATGAAAGATATCTATACTGTTTCTCATAAAGGTTGTAGTAATTTACATTCCCAATTGTGTTTAAGAATTCCCTTTTTTTCATATCATCTCCAACATCTGTAATTTTTTTACTTTTTAATCATAGCCATTCTCATTGATATAGATGGTATGTTATCGTGGTTATAACGAACATTTCTCGGCTGATTAGTGATGTTGAGCATTTTTTCATCTGCTTGCCGGCCATTTGTATATCTTATTTTGAAAAATACCTGTTGATGTCCTTCGCCCAGTTTTCAATGGGGCTATTTGGTTTTTGTTGTTGTTGAGATATTTTAATTTCTTGTAAATTCTGAATATTAGTCCTTTGTCAGATGCATAGTTTGCAAATGTTTTCTCCCATTCTGTAGGTTGTCTTTCACTCTGTTGATTATTTCTTTTGCTGTGGAGAAGCTTTTTAGTCTAATTAAGCTCATTTTTCTATTTTTATGTTTGTTGCATTTGCTTTTGAGATCTTAGTCATAAATTATTTGACAAGGAAGCAATTTTGAACTGTCACATATCAGTATTTCATAAATGAGAATTTTATTATTTTAAAAACATTTCTGCATAATGTAATTTTTATGTATTGTTAGACCCAAATATATTTAGTCTTTCTATAAAATTTAAGAAGCCAAGGACAAACACATTTATGTTTAGCAATTTATGTTTTGGAATTTATCTTATTTGAGAATGACTTGGACATTCAATGAGTATTACTTAATTTAACATAACTTTAGAATTTTAAATGACACAAAGTTTATTTACAAATATTTATTCCATTTATGTTTACCTAATTTATTTTTATCAATATTACCTAAATGACTTATGAAAACTGAGATATGAGATAAAGTTACTTATCATTTCAAGTAATTTCCCTGTTAAACATGTGTACAGCCTGTGAATACCAGCTGCTCACCTAGGTAAAAACTTGAAAGTTAATTATGTGGGTATTTTGCTGATGACTTAGAAGACATAACTGTTTTTATTAAGCCAATACTATTAAATTATCAAAGAGTCTTACTTATCAAGAGTTACACAAACAGAGATTATTATGTTTTCAGGCTGGGTTTATAGTTTTACAATCTTAAAATATCTAGCAGAGATAAATATCATCTTGTCTGACTGGTAAACCCAGAAAAAAATGTATGCTGAAACTCTGAACACGTTTTTATTTTTATTTCATCAACAAATTTAAAACCAGCTTATTTATTAAAGATTTACCTAAGTCACATGCACTAAAAGGCATTTGGGTTGATTACTCCATAATTTATATGAGCACTCATTTATTGAAGCCAATCTGAATAGAATTCCTTAAGGGATTTCTAGCTGACTATGCCAGATTTTACCATGCAGATACAACATACAACATGTGTAAACACATTCCATATACAAATAAAGGTCTTTCAGCTTTCATTTTAGAATTGTAGTCAAGAGATAGTAATACATGGTAATATATTCTTATTGGTTTAGAAAAGATAGTTGGATCCAAATTATATTTCTTAGAAAATGGGGTCTGTTCATATAGCTAACTGTTATTTATCCTGATATACTTTGTCTAATGAAGGCTGTGTACCAAAATTTGGAACAAAAACAGTTTGGTTTTCTTTTTTTTGTCTCTTTTGCCCTTTTACTCCCTTTTGAAAAATCAGTTTCAAACAAATTTAGGGTTAAACATTCAAATGTTTATTTTTCAGCTTGAATTGGCTGAATTGTGTAAGAAAAACAAAATCTCCAAATGGGCTTGGGTTTTTTAGTAACAAATCCATTTTTTGTTTCTCTGTCTGGTTTGATTAGTCAATATGGAAGAGAAAACATTTTAGCAGGTTTTTGTTTTGTTTTGTTTTGTTTCCTTTTTCTGGGCATGGCAGACAAAGAAAGCCATTTTTATGCCAGAGAGACACCTTACATTACTGCTCTGAGCTCAAGATTTTGACCTGTTTAATCTGAGGGCCTAATTTATAAATATTTATCGAGTTATTTTATTTTAGAATATCAATTCCTTAACTAACTGTTTCATCACCGTAAGCAATTGTCTTTCAGGCAAACCTGAATTTACATTTCATGTCTAGATTGTTGGTTGCCATGGAGCTGTTGCAATTTGTAAAGCCGTTAATTTGAAAGCCTTTTAAGACCTTAAAAAAACTCGTCTGGAATGCCATAAGCAGTGTATTTATCTCAATACAAGTAGAAAAGTCAGCAGATTCAAAGCAGACAGAAAAAAAAAGAGAGACAGAAAACTTAGAAGACTCTACATGTTAGCGCTGCAGTTACGGTTTCTAATTCAGCTTTAATTAAAACAAATCCCCGTGATGGCCACTGGTTTAAAAATGTGGCTGAGCACGGGTGGCTCATGCCTGCAATTCCAGTGCTTTGGGAAGCCAAGGCAGGTAGATCACTTGAGGCCAGGAGTTTGTGACCATCCTGGGCAACATAGCGAGACCCCATTTCTACCAAAAAAAAATTTTTTTTAAGAAAAAAATGTGAATGAGGAAAAGTTACGTAATTGGCAGGAGTCCCCGAAAACATGGCATGCCTTAATGTTTGAGAATATCATTTTGTTTTATATTAATCTCTCAAGAGTGAAGAAAACTATATAATTTTTATCAGGGAGTTTGGACTGATGTTTTAGATAGTGGTGACTGTCCTAGTGGTTTCTAATTGGCTGTCTTGTACCCACCCTTTACAGTGTTTATATTTGCTCTTGGAAAATGTTTAGAAAGAAGCAAAGGGGACAAAAGAGTCAGATCGTTTACAGATGCACATGACCAAACCCAAATGAAACAAAAAATGAGTGTTCACAAAAATTTTAAGCCAGGTATGCAGACCACACAAAATACCATGCCAGGCATACAGCACCAGACAAAACGTAAATTTTGTAGAACTCAGAGGATTCAGATCAGAAAAACATGGTTTTTATTCCAGATAGCGCCTACCAGAAAGGATAAAACATCTTTTATTATCTTAGAAAGTGAAAAAGAATTCACCGAGAGAAGGGAGTCCAAGAATTAAAAAGGTTATTTACTAGAGCAGAAAACGTGAGTCATGGCAGCAGAGGGCACAAAGTGCTCAGTAGCTGCTCCGCGAGATTCCAGGGGCCACCGATTCCTCTGAGATTGTGGCACCTGGGTCCCACTTTTGAGATATCATTTTATCAATCTAAATAACAAGCAGAGGCTCCAAGAGAAAAATGTTTATTTGAGAATATGACACTGCAATGGGAACATGTATGCCATAGTAAACTAAGTTTATATTCAGGGAGGTAAAGACAGACAAACATTTTTAAAGAAAAAATGAGGATAATTACATAACTGTTTTGGGATAATTATCCTTAGCTGCAAGAATTGATAAGAAGAGTGGCACATGTCCAAGATTAGATAGGCAGTTTCTGGGCAGATGTTCTTGCAGAAGAATTTGCGTGTGTGTGTGTGTGTGTGTGCTCGCTTGTGTGTGTAAGGTTGTGATGGCCTTTGTGCAAGGCTTTAGTTTTCACCGTCTTTTGTCATAATTCTTGTTGTCAGGCATTTGTGCATGAGAAGTCAGTCAGCCTTCATGTCCTTTCTTGACTCTGTCAGGGTTTTTAACACAAGTGACTTCATTTTTATTCTGACAACCTTCACAGCCATAATCCAACATGATTGGTGTCCTTATAAGAAGAGAAGAGACAGAGACAGGCAGAAACAGTAGGGAGGTGTTCCTAACATTCACAAACAGAATACAATCTGATGACAGAAGCAGGGAGTGGAGTCATGTGTCCACAAGCCAAGGACTGCCAGCAACACCAGAAGCCAAGAGAAAGGAACGGAACAGATTCTTCCACAGAGTCTTCCAAGAGAGGAGGGCCCCACCCACACCTTGATTTCAGATTTCTAGCTTCCTAATTGTGAAAAAATAAATTTCTGTTGCCAGGTGTGGTGGCTCGTACCTGTAATCCCAGTACTTTGGGAGGCCAAGGCAGTCAGATCACCTGAGGTCGGGAGTTCGAGACCAGCCTGACCAAATGGAGAAACCCCGTCTCTAAAATAAACAAAATAAAATAAAATAGAAAGAGAATAACACCTATGAGAAGTAAGGAAGGTAGGCTTATGAAGGGGGAGATAGTAAACTATGAAGCAGTTGAGGAGAGGCTTCAGCTGAGTCTATGATGAGGTCTATAGGTTGGAGAGCCCTTCAAAGCTTTTCTAGGCCATGCGTGGTGGCTCACACCTGTAATCCCAGCACTTTGGGAGGCCAAGGCGGGCAGATCATCTGCTGTCAGAAGTTCAAGACCAGCCTGGCCAACATGGCGAAACTCCATTTCTACTAAAAATACAAAAATTAGCTGGGTGTGGTGGTGGGCGCCTGTAGTCCCAGCTACTCATCAGGAGGCTGAGGCAGGAGAATCACTTGAACCCAGGAGGTGGAGGTTGCAGTGAGCTGAGATGGCGTCACTGCACTCCAGCCTGGACAACAAAGCGAGAGACTCTGTCTCCAAAAAAATAAAATAAAATAAATTTCTGTTGTTTTAAGTCACCCAGTGTGTGGTACCTTGTAACGACAGTCTGAGAAAACAAATACATACTCTATGAAAAATGAAAACATTGGCTCAGGAAAAAAAATCATAAACACAAGTAAAAATTAAATGATTGAGTTCCAGTGGAAAGGTCAGCAAGTGTTCTCTTCCAGAAACAACCATAAAACTGAACAAAACTTAAAAAAAAAATCACTTCAGGGCTTTGGAGTAGACCAAAGGCAAGAACAAAATGAAGAGCATTTATTTGTTAACAACTGTTGAACTTTGGGTAAGAATAGCAGGAGTCTAGTTTTGCTTAAAATAAAGTTTTAACATGATTACAAGGGAAGGAGGGAAGATGTCATCTCATGCAGCTATTATCCTGCTAGACCTTCTCATTAATTCTCAGAAAAGTTTAAACACAACAATGACACATGAATATTTTGTCATGGCAAAACAGAAAAGCAATATCAGTACAATGGAATTCCACATTGATTCTCATCTTTCATTCTCATTTCTTTGACAGTAAGGCAGCTAGGAAGGTAATTTAGTTGTGTTTGTTTTGATATTAAATAAATAGTATCACAACGTCCTATACCACTGCGCTGGGGCCGCATCTGCAAAGTCTGCGGTCAGTTCCTGTGTCCCCAGTGGCACTGGTGGTCGGGGAGCAGGGGGCTCCAGTGACCCACGCAGTAGTGGTGGCAATCAGTGATCTTGATCTGGGTAAGAGTCACACGGGTGTTCATTCTACTCTACATTAGATTTATATTTTTCAGAATGTGTCATACTTCATCATAAAAGAAAATTGTTTTACAAACTGAATTATCTTTTCTCCTCTAATGAAATCCTTTGCAGAACTCATTTCTTTGCTCTTGTTTATAGAAACATTTAAGACTTATTTTCAAATAATATAACAGCACAATGGTGCTGGCTTCCAATAGTTCTGTACTCCATCACTTCTGATGTGGACTGCACAAGATGTATAATAATTTAATAATAAACCTATATGATGATGAAGCGAGTGAAGATGAAGCCACAGTAAAATGGCTCGATCGGGAGGAGACGTACGTCTGTGAGAAACGCTGTGCAGAGCTCTTTAGCATCTCCGAGTTATTGGAAAATAAGAAAAAAATCACACTAAAAATTTACCTGTTCTCATCATGAATGACAGCAAGGGGCCAGTGTCTTCAGAAGACTTCTCCAGAGCTGTACTTAGCTACCAACCACCCAGTCCAAGCAGTGAGGATGGCCACGGGGAGAATGGTGGCACTCAGGGGACATGAAGAAGCCAGTTGTGGACTCTGTGGTGTGCCTAAACACAGAGAGGGCCCTGGCACCCGCCCCCAAGACGTAAGCTGTTCCCAAATGTGACCCACACCGGGTGGCGGTGCCCAGTGCCCGGCCCCAGCAGCATCCCATGGGAGCTTGAGTAGAGCCTGTTTCTGCAGCAGCAGCTTCAGCAGGGCCAGCTCACCCAGCAGATGGCATCCAGGTGCACAGGCGGCCCTCCCAGGCCCACCACTCTGGCGGCGGGCGATGACCTTGGGCAGCCATATGTCCCAGCAGGTTTCTATGGCTGTGACTTTGCTCAGCTGGAAAGCTGGAAGCCAAGGCCTGTCTCCGGATGCCTTGAAACAAGCCAAACTACTTCACGCCAACACCCCTTCTGCCGCCAGCTCTGTCCCCAGGGCTGACTCCCTTTGCTCTGAAGCTGGATGGAACCAAGGTGTTCCCAAACGTCACATCTCCTCTCCCAAGTGCTTCCTCAGACGCCAGGCTCAGTGCTCTTCCAGAGTCCTTTCTCCATGGTGGTGCTAGGCCCTTCCAAGAAAGGGAAGAGGAAGCCACTGAACATCACAGCTGACGGCAAACCTGCAGACGAGCTGGTCCTCCACAAGCACGGGTGTGGAGCGGTCTCCCTTCCGTGCTTATCTGAGCCCAGTCAACCTGTGCCCAAGTGGAAGCTCGCGGCACGTTGGTGGGACCCCCAACATTGTCCCCAGGATGACCCCTCCGTCAGCAGCCCAGCCATGCTGAGCAACATGGCTGCACACAGGTGGGAAGAGCCTCCCGCCTGCTGGCACTCTTCAGAGTCACGAGCGGACTCACACTGGAGAGAAGTCTCTCATACACAACCCCTGTGGGCGCGTTTTGCCACCGAAGTCAACCTGAAGGTCCATCACATGATACACGGGGCGAACAGTAACTCGGCCGGCCATGGGAGGGAGCTGGCCCTCGAGAACACCATCGCTCTGCCAAGAACAGATGGAAAACGTCTCAGAAACGTCTCCCAGGGAAATCCCGGCCCCTTCGGTGACTGCCGACCCTGTGGTGTGGAAACAGGACACCAGCACGCTCAACGGCAGCCAGGCCGTGGACACCAGTGAGAACCCCGTGAGCGGAGTGGGGCGTCCTACCCGCCTGGCTTCCTTGCAGGCCGGAGCGACGCCACTGTCCCCGAGACGGATGGCTCCCAATCGGGCATCAGTGCAGACGTGGGAAAACCAGGTGCTGCCGACCGACCGCGATCCTTCACTTCCTGGAAGAAAGCAAGATTGCCGTCCGCGAAGCTAACGGAGAACTTGCACGGCAGGAGAGGTGCAGGCAGAGAGAAGTCTCCAGAATCTGCTTTTCTGGTAAGCACTCACCCCCTGTCTTCTTTTTCTTACTGATGTGCAAATGACGTTTTTGGAGGTTGTGACTGTAACTTCAGGCAAGTCCCACAGTCACGATTGTTTCTATGCTGCTTTGCAAAAAGTTGAAAAATCAAACAACAAAAAATGTTCGTAGCAAAACAAATAAAGACAAGCATTTAAAAAAAGGTGGGGGGAAAGAAGTGGGTCTTGCAAAGTACTTTTGTACCTGTGACAAACTGTATACATAGAACCTTCGTACAACCTAGAATTTTTTCCAAAGACTGTTACCTATGTCAAGGTGAACGCTGAAACTTACTGACCCAAAGTGGAAAAGGCAATGACTTAGTCTAACTGAGGGAGGTGTACTGTATACTTCCATGATAACTCACACATGTGGGGAAAAAGACAAGGTCTGACACCTATTTAGGGGCCTATTTATACGCCCCACCCTGTCCCCATCTTATTGTTTCTCTGAAAGTACTTAAAGAAAACAAAACTAAGCTTGCAGAATTATAAAATTGCTTCAACTTTTTTTTTTTTTTTTTTTTGAGATGGAATCCCACTCTTTCACCCAGGCTGGAGTGCAGTGGCACGATCTCGGCTCACTGCAAGTTCCACCTCCCAGGTTCAAGCGATTCTCCTGTTTCAGCCTCCCGAGTAGCTGGGACTACAGGAATGCGCCACTAAGCCCAGCTAATTTTTTTTTTTTTTTTTTTTTTTCCAGTACAGATGGGATTTCACCATGTTGCTCAGGCTGGTCTCAAACTCGTTCCCTCAAATGATCTACTGGCCTCGGCCTCCCCGTGCTCTGGGATTGCAGGCATGAGCCACTGGGCCTGACCTGCTTCCACTTTAGAACCTTAAGCTGGATGCCCTCAGATGGACTTGTGGTAGCGCTTAGGGAGCTAGCGTGTGTTGCTGCTTATTTAAATACAATTCAGTTGGCGCCTGAGAGTGTCACTGTCCTCTCCACACTTCCCAGGTGCTGTTCTCTTCCTGAACCCCAGAAGAGGTGGGCACTTGAGCGGGGAATCTCAGATGGCTTCATTTCGTTTCTCAGTGCCTACTCTATTGAAGAATTAGGTTTTCATTCTTGAGAAGAAACTCACGGAGGGTGTGTTTCCTATCACTGGTTCACATACTAATTTTTTTGTTGGGACTTAAGCCAAGTAATTATAAAGATTTTTTTAGTTTTGTTTTCTTCCTGAATATTTCATGAAGGCTACGAAGTCAGAATAGGCAATTCCTGGGTATGAAAGCTTTAATTTATCTACCTCATTTATTTTCACATTCTTTTGTAGCCATAGTGTCAGTTTTCCTGTTTTAAGACTGATGAAGTATTCCCAGGCCCTGTCTAAAATCTAACAGTTGTGTTGGTGGGAAGAGCTGAATGTTCCAGAGATTTTTGTAGTCTCCTTTTGTAAGTGTAATTGAACAAATGAAACATTGCTTTCCTGGTTTAACAAGAAAGGAGAAAGAAAGAAAGACTCTAACTTCTGGGAGAAAAATCTTTTCCCTGTGGGTGGAAGGCCCTGACTGAAAAGTGGGTCCAATACGGTTAAAGTATTGTCTCTCAGTTACTGCACTTGACTTTAGGATTCTCCGGATATTATTAGTATTATTACTCTTTCTGCCAAGGTGTGCCTTTCCTTCTGGAATTGTAAGTGAACACAATACTAGTACCTGTTTAGACTGTGAAATGGATGTCACGAAAAACACACCACTGGCTTTCTCACTGTTGAGCTAATAATGCCTCGTGAATGGAATATCTATGGAGAAACCCCTTTCGTTGTACCTGCTGATGCTTTCTGTCTGTTGGAAAATACATTTTGAATTTTTTCCCCAAAAAAGCTTACCTATTTTACTTCCTGTGAATCTGTAATTATTTCAAAATTAAAGCTTAAAAGTTATAGACAAGGAAAGAAACCTTTTCTTTTACATTTTTTGCCACTTCCACAGCAATGCTGGTATTTCTTGTTCATTATATAATATCATTTTCATCTCTAGAGAGAAATATTTCAGGCCTGGGCCTGTGAGTAAGAGGCTCCTTTCACCCACTTGCTTATGTCTCCCCAGCCCAGTGGTAATTTAGGAAGCAACATAACCTAATTTCTGGGCAAGAAAGCTAAGGGCTCTCCATTAATTAAGAGACTGAAAATCAGGGGAACTCCAAGACAGGGGTAAAAACATGCCTGTAGTTTTGTTGTTTGTTGATTTTTCCCCCAATTGTGTACTCACGGCATTCTGCCCCCAACCTCACTGCCTGTGGGACAATTTCCACTTTGTGTTCTCTTCACTTGTGTCTCCAGCTCCTCTGATTGTTTTAAACTCCAGTCCCTCCCAGCCTCAAGTGCCCTTCCCAGATCATTGTTCCCTTGTCCAGTGCATCATGTAGCAGAAAGTACAATGTACATGTAGCACAGTCGTACAATCTTAGGTGCAAATTCCTGAGTGCAAACTCACCCCTTGCCAGTCTTGTGACCTTGGACCAGCAATTTCACTGAGGCTTGGTTTCCTCGCCTCTCCTTCTGGGGTGATCCCTTTCTCCCAGGACTGTGGAGTGCAGTTGGTGAGGACTTTATAAGAAATCCCCACGCCAGGAAAATGTTAGCTCCTCTTCTGTCTCCCTGACTTGAGCAGCTTCCCCTCCCGGCCACCATTCCCAAGCTCCTCTGAGAGCACCTCTGGAGGCTGGCACCATTTCGCCTCCTGTTCTCTCCTCACCCACTGTGGTCTGGCTTACGTGCCCACATTCCCACTGCGGCAGAATTTTCACAGGGTTCACAGACGAATTTCTAATTGCCAGACAGGACAGATGCTTCCTCAGTCTTCCTTTCGCTTGACCCCTCACAGCATCCTGTCCACCCTTCCCCTCTCTTTCTTGGCTTCCACAAGAGAACATCTGCCTGCTCTCCTCACTCAAATTGTCCTCTCCCCTTGTCTTCCTTCCTCTGCCCCTCCCCACCTCAGACACTGAGCTCTGACGTAAACACCTCTCTGGTCCCTTCCTTTGATTGACTTCATCCTCTCCACAGCCTCCAAGCCTCTTGTGTCCTGACTATTCTCAAATCCACATCTCCAGCTCTGGCCTCTCTTCTGAGCCCCAGACCTGAGCTTCAACAGCTTTTTGGACAGATCCTCCATTGAATGTTCTGTAGACTCTCAAACTCTGTCAGCTTCCCAGTCTCTTGCTTCTTCAAATATAATTTCCTTACTTGTACGGGACACTAAACTTGCGCACCTTATTGGATTGCTTTGATCTATCCCTCCTCCTCCTCCCATCCCCCAACCTATCAGATCACCCTTCAAACATGAGATCAGACTTCCTGAGTGGTTGAGAATGGACCAGATGCCACAACTTGGAAAGTCTAAGAATTGGCTCTTTGTGAGGTAAGGTTTGACCAGTGAAAATGGGAAATAGGAGGGATCCTATCTCTCCTGTGGACCATTTCCAGGTGGTCTGTCATGCATGCTGGACAACACTTCCAGGTGGTCTGTCATGCATGCTGGACAAACTTCCAGGCGGTCTGTCATGCATGCTGGACAAACTTCCAGGCGGTCTGTCATGCATGCTGGACAACACTTCCAGGTGGTCTGTCATGCATGCTGGACAAACTTCCAGGTGGTCTGTCATGCATGCTGGACAAACTTCCTGTTGAAAGATTTTGCTTTGTTTGTTCCCCCTAAAGTAGAGCCAGAGACAAAGCTAGCAAGCAGATAATTTACTTGGGAAATGATACCAAGGAGCAGGAGTGAGAGACATGGGGAGTGAAACAGAGAAGGAGGGAAAGTCAGTACGAAGATACATTATTAAGAAGGCACCACTATGGGTGGTGACTGATGCTCAGTGATGTCAGGAGATCTAAGGAGCTTTGCGAAATGTGTCTAAGAATTACCCTCTGGGAACATGAAGGGGACACTTATCCATCAGCCCCTGTTGCCCCGTGGATGCTAACTCCTGGGTACTTCCTGGTTGTACATGCATAAGTGCTGAGTGGGCTCTCCCAGCATGCCACCATGCATACAGTGACCCTGGAGCAGGAGGAGAGACACCAGGGAAAGACACTCTCAGGTTGTACCTGTGTAAAACCGATTGAGACCTGTGTAGAACTGTTGGTGCAGAAGTGACTGGAGTAGGAAATAGGGCTGAGATTTGAAGTGGAACATAAAAGTTGTCACATATGGAACTACTGTGTCTCTTTGTGGCCTCGTTGTGAAGCAGTGGTCAGTGCAGTAATTAATCACCTTGCACTGCCTCACACATTTTTTTCATTTCCCTTCCTGTTTCCTTCTCCCTCACTCTTATGGGCTAGTCTCTCCATAATAAAGTGTTAGCTCTTCAGTCCTTACCTCAGACTCTGACTTCTCAAGGACTCATTATAAGGCAATGTTTTTGTTTTTCATTTTGTCTTTGTTTTTTGAGATGGAGTCTCTCTCTTGTCACCCAGGCTGTAGTGCAATGCGGCGATCTCAGCTCACTGCAACCTCCACCTCCCAGTTTCAAACAATTTTCCTGAGTAGCTGGGATTACAGGCTCCCGCAACCATGCCCAGGTAATTTTTGTATTTCAGTGGAGATGGAGTTTCGCCATGTTGGCCAGGCTGGTCTCAAACTCCTGACCTCATGTGATTCACCTGCCTCACCCTCACAAAGTGCTGGGATTACAGATGTGAGCTACCCAGCTGATAGAGCAATATTTTAAGAGGCTAGATAGTAGCTTCTCTTAGTTTTTATGGAAATAATCATTATTAAAATCAATGTGTAATAGTTTGATTATTTATCAACACAAGAGAATGGCTGGCTCAAGGCAGTCAACATACTTTTAAAGCCAGAGAACTTCGATGGCAACTGTTATTCTTTTAAAGTTTTTTCACAAGCAATATTTTTTATTGAAGTATAACCTATAGAAAAGTGCACATGTTATAACTACAGTCTTTGATGAATTTTCACAAAGCAAGCACAACCATGTAACCAGTCCTTGGATTAATAAATTTGCAATTACCAGCATCTACTAAGCCCCTCTTATGCCATCTTCCAATTACTTTCTCCTTCTTTCCGACAGTAACTGTTGTCCCGATTTCTCACACTTCTATGACAGCTTTTAAGGAGATTGTTGTCTGAAGCAGTCACAGGTCAGATTGTGCTGAAAATCAGACCCAGAATCTGATTATGATGGCAGCACAGCAGAAAAGACTATCTGAGATAGTCACATAGTCTTGTAAGAGCTTGAGACCTGAATTAGGAACATTTTGGTGGCTGAATGCAACTATCTTAAATCCTAACATTCCTTTGGACTCTACCAGTTGGCAAAAGCAATCTCTTCCCTCTGCCAGAGGAGAATAGCTTCCCTTTGCCTGGAAATCATGTCAACCTCACTTGAGTTGGTGCCTCACAAAGAGGCACCAGTTCTCTTGATTCTCCTCAAGTCTTGCTGCCATTATTCATCATTTCTTTCAGGCCAAAAACTAGTCAGAACTTAGCACAGCCTCGATGGAGAAGGAATAGCCTAAATGTCAAGGGAACTTTATAAAATGAGCTAGGCTGGATATTGGACGTGCTACCTTAAGTTCCAGGAATCAAACCCTAAGGTCTCTAGAAAAGCTCTGTGGGAGGGATCCTCTCTCACGGGTGTCCCCGTCTGCCCACATTTGCATGTTCTGGGTCCCACTCTGTCTGTTGTAGGTTCAAGCTTTTATGATAACATCTCTATTTTCTTTACTCATGAAAGACAAAATGGGTCCATGCAGAGTCCGTAGGTCCAGCACTTTCCTCCCAGACACTACAGAACTGCAAATGTTCCTCTACTGCCTTCCCAGATGCAGTGCTCTAAAGAGGAGGTTGGAACTTTTTGTCTCTTATAACTTACTTTTTTTTCCAGACCAGGTCTTGCTACGTTGCTCAGGCTGGTCTTGCCTCAAGCAATCCTCCTGCCTAGGGCTCCCAACGTGCTGGGATTACAGGTTTGAGCCACCACACCCAGCTGTTACTTGCTCTTGTGGCTTGAAGATTTAGCCTTATGAATAAAATGCCTGTAGTTTATCAGCCATATATTAGAACTTAACCCTTGAAAGTGACCCTCATTCATTTTGTGGGGGGTGGGGCGTGCAAAGTGTTGGCTCATACTGTTCACAAACTGCCATGTGGCAGGTGCCTCTGTCTTCCTTTCTCTTTCCATTTGTTCCCACTGCTGCTGCAAAGCTGCCTGGAGAGGATCCTTAACTGGCAGGGCCGATCTTTAGTGATGTAGGAACTTGCATTCTATCCTGTCGCACTGTCTTCTGGGTATGTGTCACCCTTCATAAACAGACACATGCAGAACTCAATTTTTGTTGTTTACATATACATAGGTGTGTGTGTGTGTGTGTGTGTGTGTGTGTGTGTGTGTATATATATATATATATAACTTGCCCAATTTTGTTTTGAAGCTGACCAATCCCCAGATTTATTAGAAGCAGCATAATGAGCCAGAAACCACTTTGGCTGGGGCAGCTTGACATACACCATAAATGCATGAGAGCCCGCAGCATGTGGCTTAATGGATAGATGAAGAGTGGAGTGAGCGAGTCTGGGGAAGCTTAGCCATAGGGGCTTGTTTCATTGCTGTCCAGGTACTTGCAGGCATCAGCTACAAAGGACTGCAGGTTGTTGGGAAGATCTCCATCCCCTGCCACTGGAAATGGTTTTCTTGTTTGATAGGCAGGGAGCACATATATATCTCTCTTTAGTTACAGGTGTAGGGGCATGACCTTCACATGAACTGAGTTTGGGTAATGCTTCCTTTAAAATTTTTCTTTTAAAAAACTTGGATCTGTATATGATGAACGTAATAAATTTTTATTACAGACGTTTTGGAAAATTTTTTAAAGCATCACAGAAAACAATGGTCTGTTTTAATTCACCATCTGAGCATGACTACTCTTACTTTTCTTGCAAATTCTTCTACTTTTAAAAATGAGTATATGCTAGATGTCTTATAAAAGTGTGATTGCATTGATGTGAAGCTTGATATCTTGTATGTTTCATTTCACATGCTTTGATCATGTATCCTTCTAAACCTGAATTTTTTTTCTGAAGTGAAAAATCCCCTCTCTGTCTTTACAATCCCTTTTTCAGAAGTAACCACTTTAGCAATTTGACACGTATTCATTCGAATATTTTCTGTGTTTAAGATACAACAAAAATCTTTAAACACATGTATCCCTTTTTGTTTGGAATTATGTTCTGTATATGATTTACTTTTGTTCACTAAGCAATGTATCTACTTACTTATTCAATACTTTTGTTTCAGCCTGAGCAAGATAGTGAGACCATAGTCTACAAAAAAATGCTTAAAGTTAGTTGGGCATGGTGAAGTGCACCTGTAGTTTTAGCTGCTTGGTAGGCTGAGGTAAGGGGATCGTTTGAACCCAGGACATCAAGGCTGCAGTGAGCTGTGATTGTGCCACTGCACTCCATCCTGGGTAACAGAGTGACACCCTATCTTTTAAATTTTTTCTTTTTTTGTGATGTCTCTATGCCAGGGACTAAGAACCCTGGATACCTTCTTAGGGCACAGCAAGGAATTCCATCTCACTTAGAAAAACAGGTACAGAGTGTTTCATAAATAATTTATTTAACTATTCATCTACAATTTTAGGTTGGTTCTAATATTTATGTTTTGACTGACAATTTTCCTCTCATTTGTCTAACACTCTGCTAGCCCAGATAAGAAGGAAAGTGGTAATTAATTCAGCAAGTGGATTAATTACACTCTCATATTAACCACCACCTCTCTTCTGGATATGCTATTTAAAAATACTAATGGCTATTATATTTAATTAGCACTGCATTTGGGGTTTCTACTCTTACTGTTCTAAAAATTCAAGTAATTTTATATTTGTGATGAAGCTTTTAATGGATTAGATAAAATGGGAATTTACTAAGAAGTTTCTGGGACCCATCTGTGATAGTGTGAACTAAATATTTGAGCTTTCCCCCCATGCTCTGGCATAGAACTCCCAACAGCCTTACAATCTCCAAAGGGAGGTGTTTTTGTATGGTATTAAGACTGGTGGCTGGCATCCCCCAGGTAGCTTCAGGATGGGGGCTGGTCATAGGAAAGACCAAGGCATCGTTAGAGGGTTGAGACTCATCAGCCCACCCATAACCTCTTGAGAGGAGAGGGGCTGAAGGTTAAGTTCACTAATGGCCAGTTATCTAATCAAGCCTCCATAAAAGCCCAAAAGGACAGAATTTGGAGAGCTGTGGAAAGCATACCTCAACTCCATGGGGAGAGACACTCTCCTGTGCTCAGGACACTTCTACACCTTTTCCATGGATCTCTTCATCTGCCTGTTTATTTGTGTCCTTTAAACTATCCTTTGGAACAAATGGTAAATGCAAGTCTTACCCTGAGTTCTGTGAGTCACTCTAGCAAATTAATTGAACCTGGGGAGGGGGTTGTGGGACCCTTCGCTTACAGTCAGAAGCACAGGTAAAACAGCCTGGGGTTTCAGATTAGTATCACAGCAGGGGAAGCAGTCTTGTGGGACTGAGCCTTCCCCGGTGGGATCTGACACTATCTCCAGATAGTGACACAGTGTTGGAATTGAACTGGGCTGGAGGGCCCCCAGCTGGTGTCCGCTGCAGAAATGATTGCTTGCTTGGCGTATGAGGGATGTCCCCCTACTCCCCCTGCACCGCAGCACACACATCTGGTCACAGAAGTCTGTGCTGATGCTGTGGTGTGAGAGTGAAGGAAAACCCATTTGTCTTTTCTCCTCACACCTCTAGACCTCTTCATCTGCCGCTGGTGAGCCAGAGCTCCTTGTCCCTGACCATCTCTTTCAGTCTTTAGGGTGGGAGCTGAAGTACTGATTTCTATTTAAACTTCAAAAGGCTTTTACAGGGGATAAGTTATGGGGGTAGGTCATATTATTTCACAGTAAGCCAATTTTTAATGCCTTGAAATGTTTTTAGTTATGGCTTTCAGTTACTGAGTAATGGAGAAGAAACTTGCCACGTCAGCTTCACTCTGCTCCCTGTCACCTGCTCTTCAGCAAATGTGTCCTTCTTCCCAGCCCTCCTTGACACTTGCTCTGATGTGCTTGCCATGGGGAGAACCCTGGGCTTGTGCACACATCCCCCCCGAGCAGCCCTGTGACCACTTCAGCCTCAGGTGCCAGCTCTACCCATGCACCCGCCCTTCAGTTGTGTTGATGAACTGCAGGTCCCAGAGTGAGCTGAGTGCCAGGACCTCTCTCCTTTAATGCAGACTGTTTCCTTTACTGGGAGCACACTCCCTTCTCCTCTCCCAAGCTAACTTCCTTTTAAGAATGTTGAAATTCACTACAGGACTGAAACACCCCAGCTGGTGTACACCAGAAAGAACAGTTCAGTTAACATGAAACAAACACGGCCATCCTGTCTCAGGTTCTGAAGCCAGTTCAACATGGAGCAAAAGCCCCCATTTACTTACAATATGAAACACCAATTAAATACTTAATGTAGAATACTAACAGTCACACAAAGTTATATCCCCTGGAGAATTATGATCTCTAGGTTTGTCGGGTGATAGTATGACATTGACAGGCTATGCTGTGATTCTTTTTTACATTATCTCCAGGATTTGCATGATTTCTCATATACAGTGGTTCCACCGTATCCATATCCAAAACCCCTAGCGGATGCTTGAAACCACAGATAGTACTGAACCCCATAGATACTATTTTGTTCCTATATATGCATACTTATGGTATTGTTTAATTTATAAATCAGGCAAGAAATAGATTAAAGAGAACAATAACAAAATAGAACAATTATAACAATGTACTGTAATAAAAGTTGTGTGAGTTGATATGCATAAAGCACATAATCAGTAATGCCTCAACTAATTCACTCAACTAAGAATACTTTTTAAACTGTCGCCTTGTTGCCTAGAAGAAGACCTAAATGTTGAACATGATTTCCGCCTCAGAGAAAGGACTGCCTCGAAAGTCATAGTTTCAGTGCTGTTGGGACATTGAATAGTTTTGTGTCTGACTTTGCAATCTTTTCCATGGTAAAGTAGTAAATAAATGCTAACTCTTATCATTAATCAGCAGTGATGATAATCAGCCTGCTACAGTTGTTCCTTGTGAAACTGTTCCTCAGCTGTATTAGAGAAGGCAGCAGCCGTGCTCAGGAAGAAGAGCTGATGGTGTCGTGCTCTGCTGAGCAGTGAGGGGAACCGTGCCTGGGCTGTGTGGTCTGGGGTGGTCCTGCAGTAGTGTGAGCTGGGTTCTAACATCTGCTTTGCCCAAGTCCTCTCCACTCATAGCCCATCCTAACCATGAAATTGGTAAAGAAAACCTTAGTCTTTCAGAAGAAACACAGAAAACAAATACCAGTTGGTTCCTCCTGGAGCAGGGTCCATCTGTGCATCGTTCCCTGAATTTCTCTGCCCATGTTTGATGGCAGTGTAACAGACTGTGTGGTTCCTCAGAATCATTTCTGACAAAGGAAGTGACCCCTTCTGCAGGAGGGCAGTGTTCTTTCAACCCCACCTTTCTTCTCCCTGGTTCTTCAGTGCAGAGTATGGCTACCAGGCCTTCGAGGTGTTTCTTTACTTCAGTTTTCCATCTGTTTGCCTCAAGCCTTCTATTCCTTTGGCTCAACACACCTAGAATGCTCAATACCAGCAACATCTGAGGTTGTTCTTATTCCTCCAAGGAAAGATTCACCCCACCCCCAATTTCACCTAGATAGAATTAAAGTATGCTAAACTGCACACCTTCATCAGTTGGACACATGTATACATCACGACAACCAAGACAACGAACATTCCGGTCACTGCCGTTAAGTTTCCTTGTGCCTGCTTTAAGCCCTCTTTCCTCCCATCCCTGTTCCCATACAAGCAGTAGTCTCCTTTCTGACGCTATAGATGAGGTTGCATTTTCTGGAACATAAATAGTTGTATACAAAGTCTTAATTGCATATCAATAGAATCATTATCTCACCCTTTCTTATATAATGATTTTGAGATTCATCAATGTCATTGCCTGTATCAATAGTGTGCTCTCTCTTAATGCTGAGTAGTAGCCCACTGTATGGATAAACACAAATTGCTTGTATCTAATAATGGGCACTGGGGTTGCTTCATTATGTCCTGATAATGAACACTTAGGTGGCTTCCAGGGTTTTTGCATTTTGCCATCACAAATAAAGACTTGCTATGAAGTATATGTCTTCATATGGGTGTATATTATCCGTTTCTTGGGTAAAGAATGGCTAGACCATATGGCAGTATATGCTTAACATTTTAAGAAATGGCCACACTCTTTTCCAAAGTGTTTCTTTCATTTCACATTCCTGGCAACATTGTATGAGTGTTTTAGTTGCTCCACATCCTCACCAACACTTAGTATGGTCAGTCTTTCTCATTTTAGTGATTCTAGTAAGTGTACAGTGGTATCTTGTGATGGTTTTAATTTTTATTTCTCTAATGACTAATTATGTTAAACATCTTTTCATGGGCTTATTGGCTATTTATGTACCTTTTCGTGTGAAGTATCAGTCTAACTTTTTCTATACTTTTGGATTGTATTGTTTCCTTTATTTGTTTTATGTATAAATTCTTTTTCCTATATATATATATATTGCAAATATTTTCTTACAATCTGTGGCTTGTATTTTTGTACTTTTTTTTTTTGAGACAGAGTCTTGCTCTGTCGCCCAGGCTACAGTGCAGTGGCACGATCTCAGCTCACTGCAACCTCTGCCTGCTGGGTTCAAGCAAGTCTCCTGCCTCAGCTTCCCAAGTAGCTGGGACTACAGGTGCACACTACCATGCCTGCCTATTTTTTTGTATTTTTAGTAGAGATGGGGTTTCACCATGCTGGCCAGGCTGGTCTCAAACTCCTGACCTCATAATCCCCTGCCTTGGCCACCCAAAGTGCTGGGATTACAGGCATGAGCCACCACGCCTGACCTTATATTTTGTTTTAAAGAGACAGAGTCTCTGTTGCCCAGGCTGGAATGCAGTGGCGTCATCATAGTTCACTGTAAACTCAAACTCCTGGGTTTAAGTGATCCCCTGACTCAGCCTCCTGAGAAGCTGAGACTACAGCTGCATGCCATCACACCTGGCCATTAATTTTTTTTTTCTTTGGCAGAGACAGGGGTCTTGCTATGTTGCCCAGGGTGGTCTTAAATTCCTGACATCCAGCAATCCTCCCACCTTGGCCTCTAGTTAATTTTTTTATAGCTCATTTTTTTTAATGTTCTAAGAAAATTTTGCCAACCATAAGGTTGCAAAGATTTTTCTCTTATGCGTTCTTTTAGACTTTATGGTTTCAGGTTTTACATTTAGGTCTGTAACCCATTTTGAGTTAATTTTTCTGTATTGAGTTAATTTTTCTGGCGTTTCCCATATGGGTATCCAATAGATCCAGCACCATTTATTGGAAACACAAGATAAAGTTTGCGATGTAACCACCTTCCTGGTTAATTTTGTGAGAAGGTTTTCTCTGTCACTATGTCTCGGAGAACGTGGTGCATGGGGCTAAACATGGCACTGAGGAAAGATTTGATCTTAGCTCTGTAAGGGGTAAGAGTGGACTGTCACCTTTTTGTTTTAGATTGTATACCTCTCCTAATGCAGCTATATGAGAGGTTACTTGTTTTTGTTGTTGCTGTTATTCTTCTGTCAGCTACATTGAGCCATTTACTCACATTAAGTTTAGAAACAACTAAAATATCTGTGTCTTCCTTATATGCACTGCTCTGTAGTCATATCCCCTCCAGCTGAATTTTACAATTCAAACCCATGACTTTATATTTTTGAGCACTGAATGTTGCCTGGCTTGCTCTGGCCTGCGCTTGCTATCTACTGATCCTAATTTTGTTGAGCAGCAGAGTTTGCTGTCATCCACAATTTCCATCTGCAGGCCTTGCTCACCTAGGTATGTGATTCACCTGTGGCAGGTACAGAGTCCATGATGTTCCAAGGAGTTACTCATGCAATCTCTACTCATTCAGTCTCTGTATTTTAGGGGCTTGTGATGCACAGATGAACAAACATAGGTCCTCAGCTCAGGAGCTTCCTTTCTGTAGAAGGAAGCAGGGTGAAGATGGCCAACCCAGTAGAATGGAGTCTGTGGCAATAGAAGAAAGTGTTCTAGGGGCACAGGAGAAACATCCAATCATTATAGGATGGCAGAAGGCTACAAAAGGCTACCAAGCTTTATTGCTTAGTCTCTTCCACGTATTTAATGCTGCCCTAACTCTCTCTGCCTCCTTTACGGTAACACTCACTGTGGAGAGCCACCCTCTCCCCATCTCTGTCTAAGCCTTTCGATAGGGCACCCACTCTCAACTCCAGGGAGCATTACCCAATCAGTAAATTCCAAAGCCCAAGTTGCCAGACTCAGCATGAAGCAGACATCATGGAAAGGTATAAAAATCAAAAGACACATGAATGTATGTGTTCTTCATTCCCTATTTCCCCCTTCCCTCCCTTCATTTAAGTCAGCTTGGTGGTCATTGCTTCACGGGAGACATGTGGCAAGTCAGAAAACAGGACTACCCTAAAAGTCTCACCGGCTTTTCACCCTTAGAAGAAGTAGATTCCTGAGAATGATCATAGTTGAAGAAACACGAAAGGAGAATAATTTTCCCCAGACTAATAATAGATTTAATAACAGATTTAATAATAAATTTAATAATAGATGATTTAATGATAGACTTAATAATAGATGATTTAATAATAGATTTAATAATAGATGATTTAATAGATTTGAT
>PVKP010021565.1:0-38912 GCA_004027715.1 Plecturocebus donacophilus
TATTTTAAAAGTGACCACATAACTGGAAGTAAATCACTCCCCAGCAATTGCATAGCATTTCACAGGTTTAAATAAAATATTGGTTGGCTGCTTATTTGTTATTTTCATCCTCTATTCCTTCCTGTCTCCATTGTTAAACACAATTATTGGCATAAAAGAGGTTTTTAATCCCCATTTTTAGACTGTATTCTAGCCTGGGTAATAAAACAAGAATCCCATTCTCTCTCCCTCTTTCTCTTCCTCTTTCTTTCTCTCTTTCATTCTTTTTTTTCTTTCTTTTGCTGTTTCTTTCTTTCTCCTTTTCTCCTTTTCTAAAATCTCTTCCTCTTTCTTTCTCTTTCATTCTTTTTTCTTTCTTTTGCTGTTTCTCTTTCTCCTTTTCTTTTTCTAAAATCTCTTCTTTCTTTTTCTTTTTTTCTTTCTTTTGCTGTTTCTTTCTTTCTCCTTTTCTCTCTAAAAAAAAAAAAAATTTAACCCCAAACAGACTGCGCTCCAAAAAAAAAAAAGCCCTTAAGAGGATAAGAATGTTTATTCATTTACTAATCTCTTAAAAAATAATTTCTAAAGATGTTTATTAAGCAACTACTATGGCTGGGCATGGTGGCTCATGCCTGTAAACCTAGCACTTTGGGAGGCCAAGGTGGGTGGACCTCCTGAGTTCAGGAGTTCAAGACCAGCCTGGTCAACATAATGAAACCACATATCTACTTAAAAAATTAGCTGAACATGGTGGTAAGTGCCTGTAATCCCAGCTACTCAGGAGGCTGAGGCAGAAGAATTGCTTGAACCCAGGAGGTAGAGGTTGCCAGTGAGCTGAGATCGTTCTACTGCACTCCAGCCTAGGCAACAAGAGCGAAACTCCTTCTCAAAAAAAAAAAAAAAAAAAAAGAAAGAAAAAATACATATCTACTATGTGCCAGCAACTGAAGATATAGAGGACATCAAAAGAAATTTTAAAAAATTGTACTTTCATGGGCATTCTAGGAGAGAGAAAGGACAAATGAGTAAGTAAAAGATATAGTATGCCAAATGAAAGAAAGCGTTGTGAAAAACAGATAAGGGCATATCCTTTCACTAATCTGGCCAAATGCAACTCGAAAGAGTAAACAATCCTGGTGGTTCAATTCTAGAGTAGGAGAGTCCCAATATCTAAACCAGGAGGAATATTCCTCCAAGGGATCCTGAGCTACAGAGCTGAGAAGAGGTTCTAGAATTGTCAATGGAAGCAGTAATTCTGTGTGTCAGGTCCAAAGAGTAAAGAGAGTAAGACTAGGAAAGAAGGAGCCCACTTGGGGGCTGAGGGTGCTAGGAGGCAGGAATTGGTCTCCGAGTGTGGATCAGAGCCAAATTCAGTGGGGAAGAGTCTGGGAACAGTGAGTTCCGTGGTGCAAGCTACAGGGAATTCCTGATGGGCTGAGGAACGCAGAGCTGGCAAAACCATTGACCAGTGTCGAAATACTTTCTTCTAGACCCTTGACTAAGACACTTTCTAGGAGTCCTCTTCGGTACACGTATTGTTTCTTATGACCTCACTTACTACTATGTATTCACATAGGAGCGTGCAATGGAAATGATTTTAAAGTATCTTGTTTCATTTACATTTGAATGTGGAGAGGGTCTACTGCCCCAGATGCCCAAGGACCACAACAGAATGAAGATGCCAGGCTTTTAACACCTAACTCAGGGGCCGATGAGCTGTCCTCCACTCCATGCTGGGGATAAGTGATGCCACATATGCCAACTGAGGGAAGTCTCCACTCTTTCAGGAGGGTGGGGGAAGCCAGACAGAGGCACAATCTTAGGCAAAGTCCTGCGGAGAGCAGCTTCCACGTGATACCGCTGGGGACCTCTCGTGTGTGACTTAACGTCTCAGAATTGTACTAACCTGAGACGGAGAAGCTGAAGCTTTCACACCCCTCTCTTCATCTATCTATTGGCCAAGAGCTGCCCCAGGAAGGTCTAAGTACCTAGACAGGACCGGCTCTCCAGTATGAAGCAAAGCAGGCTGAGGGCAGTCTCCCCAAAAAAGCTGAAGGTGCTGGCTGGCATCAGTGAAACCTAACAGCCTGAAGGTTCGTTTTTTTTTTTTTTTCTCTCTCTCTCTCTATTCTCTGTGTGTGTGTGTCTCTCTGTCTCTGCTTCTATCTCTTTCTGTATGTATATTTGTATCACTGTCTCTGTCTCTGTCTCTCATGTGTGCACACATACCATGCGGTAAAGAGGAATCTGAAGCATTCCGGTCAGAGCACCAGCATTTTGTACCATTGTGAGCTCCTGCTAACTATTTTGATTCCAAAAGTTCCACTGTCCAAACAAACCAAGGCAGCACCGAACCACTGCGGCTGATGCCTGCACCACAGGATGTGTTTGATCTAAATGCTTCACTTGCATCTTCGGTAAGGCGACATGCTATGGCTTCGAGTAGACGTGGTGATCCTGTTTGCAGACAGCTCAGATAAACAGGGTAGTCTTGGAGAAGAGAAAGGCACTGTGGTCATCACCCACATAAGGCAATTAAGAGTTGACTGCACTTAAAACAGATCAGGTGATCCTATGCAAACTACAACTGAACCCCCCTCCATGTCTGCTATTTATTTTAGTGGAGAGGCCCCAGTATGATTATTTTGAATAGATCTTTTCACATGTGCTTCTTCCTTAAGTCTCTCTGTTGGGTTGAGAGAAGGTATGGGCAGAAACTAGGCCTATAAGGTAGTTCTTCACAGAATAGGCAGGCCCTACCTTACTGATAATCTCCCTGGATGGGAGAGCACCTGAATATCCCTGTTTCATTCCTGCCCCTTTTATCCCTTCGGTAGATAGTGTCCACTAGCCATTGGTGTCCAGGCAAAAAACCACCGCTTATGAACGTTCATTCACTTAACAAATACACATAGTCAGGTCCCAGCACAAACACAACCAAGACTTTGCCCTGTAGGTAGTCACTCTAACACCTTCTTCCCGGGAGCACGTATGTCTAAGTCAGTGGCTGCTCTCATCTGTTTGGTGTTTGGATTTCATTTTGAACAGGGCCTATGAATACTTCTGTGTTAGGTACTTTTTGTGATGGGTGAAACAGACATCCAAAGAGAGATGATGTCAACTGGCCAGACCTGAATAACAGTCAACATAGTTACAGACAAAGTTCAACTAGGACAGGCATCTTCCTTTGTTTTCATCTTTAAGCTGCCTTCCTACATCTATGTAGTCATGGCTCTGCTGTATAGACCTGTTCTAAGACAAATGCACTATGAAATATTGAATTTTCATTTTATTTACAGATTTCCTGCTGAAATATCTCTGTGGGGGCTAAATGATTTAGCTTGCTGACATATTATTCAGATCTTTTCCCAGAAGTGATTAGCAAACGGGATCATGACTTCAGTTGAGGTTTCTCTTACTAATAACTTCACATAAGTGCTCCTTTTACATTTCAAATTTCTGAGCAAACTGAACCTAATTTTGTAAAAGTGACTGGATACATCTGGATGTAATTGCAAAATAAGTTTAACCAGGAAGGTAAAATAATTTTATACATAGGCATCAAAATTTGTACAAACAAGGAGAGAGGAAGATGAACTGGGATTCATGTATCCTGGAATGACAGAATGCAGCTGTTGATGACATCTGCAGAGCCAGCTGTTGGCACGCGACAGCATCTCTTGCTATGCATGGAGAGGGATGTGTGTTCTCTTCTGATAAAATAATGCACCGTCAGCATATGCGTCAGCATATGCGCTCTAGAGTATTGATTTGGGATGAAGGAAAAGTGATTTAAGTAAAATGCAAGTCTTTTTTTTCTCCCTCTCAAGATACAACTTAATTCATACTGTGGCTGAAATACAAACATATTTGAAGTCTCTGATTCATTCGCTCTTACCATTCCCCTGTGTGAAACAACCTCTCCCCTTCTTCCTGCCTCTCCCCGACTCTATGTGTTTCACAGATTCACATCCATAGCTGAAAACTCAGAAACCATTCAATGTCAAATCACTTATGAATTTGATGATAACACCACATATCATGTCTAGAGTGCTTTTCAATTTATGAGTACTTATTTTTTTTTTTTTTTGAGATAGGGTCTCCCTTTGTCATCCAGGCTGGAGTGCAGTGTGGTACCATCTCAGCTCGCTGCAACCTCAACCTCCTGGGTTCAAGCAATTCTCGTGCCTCAACCACCTGAGTAGCTGGGATTACAGGCACATCCCACCATGCCTGGCTAGTTTTTGTATTTTTGGTAGAGAGAGAGTCTTGCCATGTTGACCAGGCTGGTATCGAACTCCTGACCTCATGTGATTCACCCACCTCGGCCTCCCAAAGTGCTGGGATTCCAAGTATGAGCCACTGCTCCTGGCCTACAACACACTTTTATATAAATTATCACATTCAAGTCTCTTAGTGTCTTAATGAGGCTGTTTGTGTTGTCATCCCATTGTGCAGATAAGGAAACTGAGACTCAGGGTAGCCATGACATATTAGGTGACTTGCCCTTGGTCCTGGGGTAAGAACTCAGGTTATCACCTCATCCATCAATTTGAGGTGATAACTCAGAAGTATCACCTCAGGTCAGTTCGCACCTCATGTATCAATTTGCAGCTCCCCCATGGACCTATATGATGACATAGGAACAATGAAATAAAAACAGCATCTTAAGACGCTTCTGGCCAGGTGGGCTCATGCCTGTAATTCCAGCACTTTGGGAGGCTGAGGCGGGCAGATTACTTGAAGCCAGGAGTTCAAGACCAGCCTGACCAAGATGGTAAAACCCTACCTCTACTAAAAATACAAAAAATTAGCTGGGTGTGGTGATGTGTGCCAGTAATCCCAGCTACTAGGGAGGCTGAGGCAGGAGAATCGCTTGAACCAGGGAGGTGGAGGCTGCAGTGAGTAGAGATTGTGCCATTGAACTGTAGCCTGGGCAGCAGAGCAAGACTCCATCTCAACAAGAAAAAGACACTCCCTTTACTTGACACCGCCTCATGTTGTGGAGTATTGGTCTTCATTCAATTCTTCTGCTAGGAAATGACTACCCTTCATATAGCAGAAGAGACAATTGCCTACATGGAAAGGTTTTATGCAGGGATCAGAAGGGCTCCTCCGCTCAGAGCTCCACCCCATCTAAGGTCCATGGTCTGAAAGTCCACCTTTCTTTTGGGTACCTTGCTCTTTATATCTGCTTTAAAATGCAAATATCTGGGAAGAGTGGCATACTGATTTAATCTGTGCTAAGATGTTTGTTGCTGATTCACTCAATTCAACGGCATAATGACAGAGACACCTGGGATGGCCTAGAAAGAGCCAGTGCACTGAAAAGGAAGGGGTAGGCAATGAAGATGAGTGGGTCTCCAGTAAACTCAAGTGCTTCTGAAAAGATTCCAGCTGGAAGTTCCTGGGACTGAGGACCTAGGAGCCTAGATACAGCACATCTTCATACTAGGAGTTGTGAGACCCAGCCCTACCTCTGTGGCTCCCAGGAGTGGGAAGAGGACAGGGAAGCCAGCAGGAGAGGCCTGGGTTCCTTCAGATTTGAGCTCAGGGGTCTCCGAGGGGGCCAGCTTGGGCTGCCAGCTAGTTTTACCTGGGGTGCCTCAGCAGAGCCGGGAACACGGATGGCATTGTCCAGACAGGGTGCTGTGCACTAACTCGGCCCTCGGAAGGTGACTTCCAGTTGTCTGGCTGTGGAAGCCAGAGTTGGCAACCTCCCCTCTGTGGCTGACAAATCCCTGCGTTGCCCTCCGTACAATGATCGATGCTACCCTTATGGCAAATGAGTGTGAAGGAAGGAACTATTGGGGGAAGTGGTTTCTGTATTTTTTTTCCACTGGGAAGGAAAAGGACCTGGTAATATGAAAGCATGGGAATTAAGGTTTAAATTAAGATCTTGCCTATTCCTTTTTTTTTTTTCACTCTGTTGCCAGATTGAAGTGCAGTGGCATGATCTCAGCGCACTGCACCCTCCACCTCCTCAGTTCAAGCAGTTCTCCCACCTCAGCCTCCTACTAGTACAGGTGCCCACCACCATGCCCAGCTAATTTTATATTTTTAGTAGAGATGGGGTTTTATCATGTTGGCCAGGCTGGTCTCAAACTCCTGACCTCAAGGGATCCACCCGCATCAACTTCCCAAAGTGCTAGGATTACAGGCGTGAGGCACCATGCCCAGCGTCTTACCTACTCTTTTGTGGATCTCTGCTCTAAGAATGGAGAAATCTGGAATTCCCTGCTTCATGATTAAAGCCATGAGAGCTAAGAATGGGGAGGTTTTGCCGCCTGTTTATTTAACCTACGGAGTTCTATGTTCTATATCTTCCAATTTTCCTTTGATTTTGGGGGGATTTGCCAAGTGATCCGGTCATGTTGTCTTGAGACATTTCTAGTGCTAAAACAGAGTAAGTTGAGTCCAGTGCTGTCTGTATAAGCACAGGCAATTCCAAAATAAGAGATGAGAACCTCTGGCAGCTTGCCTTTCATACTTTACTTCCCAAATTGAGAGTGGTTTTGACTCTTCATGTTCCCAGCTATGCCTCATTGGTACAGATTTAGAAATTCTTTTCTCCAGAGTTTGCATCCACCAGAGAGGGAGGAAGGGGGGAAATCCCCTTGCATAAGCAACCGCAGCATTGTTGTAGAAATATCAAACCTTCTTTCCCAAAACGGTAATTGCTCCTGACTCCAACCTAGTTATCTCTGATTTCCAAGTTAGACCATGGAAAGAATTCCAGGGCAATCACCTCAATTCCCCCAAAGCCTCAGAACTACCCTGTTTCAGAGAAGCCTGATCTTAGAAGCAAGATGGTGTTGGACAAAAAGGACAAAGCGGGACCATGTTCTCCATGCTGGTAGTTGAGGCTCATTTTCACAGTCTCACAGTGAGAGAGGAGATTTAGAATTGTCTCTCCTGTGAAAAATCCAGGAAGGCCATAACTGGAATATGGAATATTCCAATATTCCAATATGGAATATGGAATATTCATAACTGGAATATTCTTCAGTATAGAACAATATAAAATACAATGTATGTCTTAGTTAGACTAGGTAATTTATAAATAATAGAAATTTATTTATCATCGCTCTGGAGGCCTAGAAGTGCATGATGGATCAAGGTGCCTGGGATTAAGTGTCTAGTGAAGATTCCAGCTCTGCTTCTGGATGACACCTTTTGCTGTATCCTTAGGTAAGGGAAGAAGGAATGAACACTGTGTCCTCACATCATAGAAGGGGCGGAAGGCAGGAAAGGGGCCAAATGGGCTCCCTGAAGCCCTTTTAAAGGGGCACAATCCTGTTCATGTGAGTGGATCCTTTGTGACCTAATCACCTCCCAAAGGCTCCACATCTTAATACCATCGCATTAAGGATTACGTCTTAACACGAATCTCAGAGGGACATGAACATTCAAACCGTAGCAATGGGCTAACTTGTCTTCTAAATATGTCCTGCAAGGTATAACTCCATTTGAGGTGTTTGTACTTAATATGGAAAGCAAATCAATTTCACTTTGACTTTGACATTTTGAACCTTCTCATGCAAACCACCAGGTCCCACATCAGTAGGAATGAGAGGCTGGGTGAAGTTGAAGAGTTGAATAATAAACAGCTATGATTTATTGACTGTTTTCTGTGTACTGGGCACTGCATAGCTTGTTTAATCTTCAAAACAAGCCTATATGGTGTTTACTTTTTTCATTCTTTTTTTAATTGTGGAATATACTGGGGTGAGTTCATAGGTGAGGAAAATGTCATTTCCAGATAGCAAGGAAGTTGCTGATGGTGTCATAGCTATTACTAGTATGTACCACTATCATCCACTTTTGTCTGAATCTGTTTCTTGGTGCCTGACAGCTAATCTTGGCTATCTCCAGAATAGCTTCTGGTACAGTAAATAGAGGAAAAAAAGAAATGGATTTATTCTTCATACCTGAAAGAGGGGCCTGAGGAGAGTGACAGTCTCTCATTCGAATTTGGCCAAGAGTTTCATGGCAAATATTGAAGCAGTGTGTGTAAACTTTGTTCGGCATTCCAACAGTAGGCTTCCCAGTGAAGTCATTATACAAACGTCTTCTTCCCAATTAGTTGAAAGCTCCATGAAAGGAAGACGTGTTCCCCTCACTGTTTCTCCCAGGAGCCTTAAGCATGTTTTAGAAGGCTGTTGAGGAAATGGTGCAGGACTGAGAAGAAACAACATTTCTGGAATCCTCAAGGATACAGACTCTTCTCAAATTAGGCAAAAATTATTTTTGGTTCGTAGCTCAGTTTCGAGACTGCCCAGTCAGAGGGAAGCTGGACCTGCCTGACTCTCCTAGACGGCTGAATGGAGCCCAAGGTCTGGTCTCCTCAAGGCAGCTTGGGAATGGCATCTTCTTTAATCCATGTCCCTTCTGGCCACATCCCACACCTGTTAGCCTGGAGGGCATCACCAGCAAAAGAGCGGGTGAAGTAATTCATCTTAGGGCTGCCAATTACAAGGGCTGGTTATGCACTTGGATCATCGGGGGCCAAGTGGAGTCTCCATCAGGTGGGTTTCTGGATTTCTGCCTCCCTCCAACCTCCAGGAATGAAACATAGACCAGCTATGACCATCTCTCTCTCGTTTGCTGTTTTCTCCCACTGCTCTCCCCACACACTTCGACTGCCTGTAATTTTTATTGGATAAGAGAAAACTGAAACTAATTTGAAATAGGCAAACAGAAGAATCTTCCAGTTGGCTAATCTAGCGCATAAGGCTCCATGCCCAAAAGTGACCTAGTTGAAATCAATGTATGTTTCAGTGAGAAATACTTGGCTCCTCCTAGAAATGTTCCTACAGATCCCTGGGGCACCCGTGTGGTGCTTTTTCCAGAGCAGTGAGTGAGTTGACCTGAATGAGAGAATCCCTGGGGACTGCACCATGAAGATTAAATATACTAATGCAGGCAAGCCATGAGAACAATGCCAGGCACATAAGAAAAGATCAGTCACTGTTGGCTGCTATTAATCTCAGCCAACTGTACTTTTCCATTGACTAATAAGGAAACTGAGGTCCAGAAATGTAAAGTGACCTTCTTAAAATGGCAGAGAAACTCAGCAGCCGTGTTGGAACTGGAATCTCAGACTCATAGTTCTTTTCACACGTTATTCATTCACCCAATATCCATTTATTAAGTTTTTGTATTCTGTACTGGACAGTGGCCAAAGATGCAAAAGTGGAAAAGACATGAGAAGACAGTGGGAAGGCCCAGCAGGAGCTTCTTGTTTATGCAAAGGGAAAATGTGACCCATGTATGTGGCGTGACGACAACCAGCTCGCGTCTAAGGCTGACTGTCAAGTTATCCACACGGGTTTGAAATTTCTACCAGATAAAGTCAATAGTAATGACACCTGAAGCCAACTTAATTATTTTAAAATATTAAATATTTTTAATTATGTATGCATTTATTGAGTATGCAGTTCACCTTATATTCCAATATTTCTTCAAAGGTGATTGCACATACTGGTCACGTTCTGACAGCTAATCATCCCAGCAATGATTCGTTGGAAAACATTCCAGTGATTCACCACGACTCCTCCCATGAGATCTGTTTCAATCCTCAAGATACTCCATGGCAGAATATTAGGATAGTGAGGTCCAGCTGTGTACTCTAGAAAAAGCTTCCCTTTTTCCTTTCCTCCCTCCCTCCCTCCCTCCCTCCCTTCCTTTCTCCCTTCCTCCCTCCCTTCTTCCCTCCCTCCCTTTTCTTTTCCTTCCTTCCTTTGTTCCTCCCTCCCTCCTTTCCTTTGTTCCTCCCTCCCTCCTTTCTTTCCCTCCCTTCCCTCCCTCCCTCCTGTCCTTCCCTTCCCTCCCTTCCTTCCTTTCTTCCTCCCTTCTTTCCTTTCTTTCTTACTTTCCTCTTTTCCTGTCTTCCTCTCTTTCTTTTTCCTTTCATTTTCTTTTCTTTTCCTTTGAGACAGTGTCTCACTCTGTTACCCAGGCTGGAGTGCAGTGACGCAATCAATGCTCACTGCAGTCTCAACCTCCCAGGCTCAAGTGATTCTCCAACCTCAGCCTCCCAAGTAGTTGGGACTACAGGTGTTAACGCCACCACACCCAGCTAATTTTTGTACTTTTTGTAGACATAGGGTTTTGCCGTGTTGTCTAGTCTGGTCTCAAACTCCAGGGATCAGGCAGTCCTCCTGCCTGGCTTCCCAAAGTGTTGTGATTATAGGTGTGAACCTCCGAATCCAGGTTCTTTCTTTCTTTCTAAGATCAAGATCCCCCATTTAATGAACAAAGATCTTGAATAATCATAATCACCTTAGAAACAGGATTTTACATTCCATTAAGCAAGACTAGCCAGTTGTAGGCCTGGAAATCTAAATTTCCCTAAAATAGTAACAAGCAAAGGTAGAAAGGATAGTAGAATGCAAACCCCTCAAATGCTTGGTAAATGTCTAGGCAGTTTGTATTCTACTGTCCTTTCTTTAGAAAATGACAGAAGCTCCCCTGCATGGATCTTACATGGGGTGCCCTGTAGACAATTAGAAAGATGTACCTTCACATTTAGCGTCTGACATTAAGGATATGAAGGAACTGTTTCAGTTCTGGAGGGAGGAAGGGGAATTGAACGATCTACAGTGGGAAGCAACTGGTAGGACAGGCTGTACCTGGTTCAGTTGAATGTGTTTCTCTGGCTTCCTTTATCCTCTGCTCTGAGCTTGCACAGGGCCCCAGCTGTGTCCAGATTTAAAAAGTCTTTTCTCCAGGGTTTATATCCATCAGGCTGAGCCGATATAACTAGTTAGAAGGTACTTAAAGAGAAACCAGTTTTCATTTATTCATTCATTTATTCATTAAGCACCTACTGGGCGTCACGTGTCAGCAGATGTTAGGAGCGGACTCTGGCTCTGTGAAGGAGGTTTTCCTGAGAAGCAAACACAGGTAAAGGGGAAGCTGTAAGCTCACCAGCTCATACCATGGGTACTATGAACACATTGTCTTCCTGTGACATTCATCCACCCCCGCTCCTTGTTCCTAATAACCTGATCAATGAATCTTGCTTACCCACGTGATATTTTGGTGATGATCGGATGAGCTAACACATGTGAATGGGTTTTGTCATTTGGGTGGAAGCCAGGGAAGCATGTACCATTGTGTGAGCAATGGTGTCTCTAGTGTGGGAAATGGAAGGGACGGTAATGAGAACTCAAGGCATATGATCTCATTTCAGCTTCACCTGTTCACATGTATTTTTGATGTAAGTGATAGATGGATAACTATGTGTGCCCGAGGGCAGAGTATGTGAAAGTGCAAGGGAAGGGAGACTTGGACATGGCTATGAAACAACGCTCCCATTCACTCCCCTGGCTCCTCAAGTGTGTCAGACGGAGCCTGTAAATATCACCTACATTGCTTCAAATGAGCGCCATTTGCTTTATTCTGTTCTTCATATACTTTTAAACGAAAATGTGTTTTTAGGAGTATATGTGTTTCTACAGATCTGCCTAACACGCATTGATATAAGCTTCATGAAGAGAACAAGGAGCTGCCATTAACACCAGAACGTAGGGCGTCCTCCCCTGGCTTCTCTGGCCTAGGGTTCTCCTTCTGACAGAGGCACCATCACGCCAGGGTGCACATGGCAGGGAAGGGACTAGGAAGGCAGGATTTGGAGACATTTTTGTTCTGCCAACAGCTGTTGAATGCCCAGTCTGTGCCAGCTTGTGTTCAATACTGAGGATGCCAAGAGGAAGCTCTGAGGACACACTTTCAGAGCACATCTTCCCAGAAGGCAAGGCACCTCAACCAATGATTTCCAAACAATGCAGAATACACTATGCAAAAAAAGCATACAAAAGATCTTTTTTTTTTTAATTGTACTTTAGGTTCTGGGGTACATGTGCAGATCATGCAGGGTTATTGTATAGTACTTAGATGTCAAGGTGGTTTGCTGCCTCCATCTCCCCATCACCTGTATCTGGCATTTCTCCCCATGTTATCCCTCCCCAACCTCCCCACCCCCCACTGTCCCTCCCCTAGCCCCAAAGGATCTTTCACAGATGGTTTTTTTCTAGAAAAGTGATGCCTGAACTGACTCTTAAAGAACTATCAGGGGTATCTGGTTGAAAGGAAGGGAAGGTCAGTTCACCAGGGGACTGGCATGGACAAAGATCTTGAGTCCTGAACCAAGGACCAGAGGAGTGGGGAAAAGATTGAGGAATAAAATGGGAAAGACAGGGCATTGGGAAGCTACCTGTCATTTGATACTGCTGTTGCTTAATTTCAAAGCCTAGGGAGATCGGTGAGAGATCAGGTAAGCTCTCTAGGAATGGTAGGAAAGAAGATGCAAAATTCAGGCCGGGCTTGGTGACTCACACCTGTAATCCCAGCGCTTTGGGAGGCCGAGGAGGTTTGATCACCTGAGGTCAGGAGTTCAAGACCAGCTTGGTTAACACGGTGAAACCCTGTCTCTACTAAATATACAAAAATGAGCCTGGGGTGGTGACAGACACCTGTAATCTCAGCTACTCGGGAGGCAGAGGCAGGAGAATCACTTGAACCCAGGAGAGGGAGGTTGCAGTGAGCCAAGATCAGGCCATTGCCCTCCTGGGTGACAGAGCAAAACTCCATCTTAAAAAACAACAACAAAAAAAAAAAAAACCCTGCAGAATTTAGGAATTTTTAGCCAAAGCAAAGACAAGCAGGTTGCAAAGATCTAGGTAAGCAGATTTTAGAGTTCATCAAACAATTTACAAGGGCATTAGTATCGGTAGTTCTGACTGTAGAGCAAGACGCATTGCTTTGTGCCTTTTATGTTATGTGATTAGTGTGGGATATGGACAAGAAGCTTAAGGGTGAATGCTGACCCAGCTTACCAGGGGCAGAGACTATGGGATAATCCAGCTGAACTGCTTGGCATGTCCTCAAAAACACTGTCCTTTAGACCCATGGATGTATATACCCCTCTTTCAAACATACTGGTATGTTTGCTTAATAATGAATTGTATGTTTACAAAAGAATTTTAGTACATCTGTAATAAATGAAAATATTTGTTTGTTTGTTTGTTTGTTGAAATGGAGTCTTGCTCTGTCACCCAGGCTGGACTTAGGTACAATCTCAGCTCACTGCAAGCTCCTCCTCTCAGGTTCAAGTGATTCTCCTGCCTCAGGCTCCCAAGTAGCTGGGATTACAGGTGTGTGCCACCATGCCTGGCTAATTTTTGTATTTTTAGTAGAGATTAGGTTTCACCATTTTGGTCAGGCTGGTCTTGAACTCCTGACGTCAAGTGATCTGCCTGCCTCGGCCTCCCCAAGTGCTGGGATTACAGGCATGAGCCACCATGCCAAGCCTGTAAATCTCTTAAAATAACCCTTTTTTCCAGATGAAAATAGATGGATATTTTCTTTTAGAAAATGTGAATAAAGCAGTTAAGTCTGAGAAATAAGGTGTAGTTTCATTATCAAATAATAATCACTGGTATTTTATGTATATAGCATACTTTTTATTTCCCATTTTAAAACTTGCCATTATAGAATGAATGCTTTTCATGCTTTTGAGTTTAAAGTTTACACAGAGAAGCTGGATGTGCCAGTTAGCGTTTTATTACCTCTCAACTTCAAACGTATCTATCTCTGCTCTGCTCTTGATATGGAGCTGAATCCTGTAGACGTTTTTCTTTTTTCAGCTGGCTTAATGTTAGGCTTTTTAAAAAGAGGATGTTGAATGAGACTTCAAGGCCAAACAGAGGGAAGGAGTTACCTTTCCTGTTTGTGCCCTCAGAGCCATCAGAGCAGCGTGAAGGAAGCCTGGCACTGCTCAGCTCAGCATCTCACATGCACCAGCTCTGCCAGCCTGCACCCTCCAGCAAGTTTTTTCACTAACCAGGGACCGTTCTTCTGGACGAGCTCCCATCTACAGCCTCTGCTGAGTTTCTCCAGCACCTGACTGGGTGCTCCTACAGCCCACTTCTGGCCCACACCCTCTGGCAAGGGTCTTTGCCACAGTCAGGCACTGTGACCCCTCTTGCAGGGGGTAAGTTCTTAGTTCCTCCTTCTTCTTGCTCTATGAATGTGCTACTTCTAAACCCTTTAGAGTTCATCTTGTTCTTTTTCCTAGTTGACCACCTTTTACTAGTTTACACATCTTTATATTAAGGTTTATCTATTTCAACGATTGGTGTTGTTTCTACTTCCTGATTGGACCCTGATTAATAACAGAGGGGAAAGGGGAAAGATGCAATGGGCTAAATGAGAGGAAAAAAAATTGTTCTCTGTCAGTTCCCTGCAAAATTCTCTCTCTCATTCTCCCTCTCTCTCTCCCCCCTCGCCCATCTCTGTCCATCTCTCTCTCTCACACACACACACACACCTACCCAAAGGCCACTGAGAACTACTAGTTTTCTGCATTCTTTGCTGTAGCCTGGGTTTCCCAGAAAGCAGACCCGAGAAGGGCTTATGTGCTATACTTGTGTTCATGAGTGCAATCACAGGAAGCAAGAATAAAGCTCAGGGTGTGAAGGGAGGGAAGGAGAGAAACCCAGCCAAAAAAATCCATTATCACCCTTTAAGCATGACTGATTGCCCGACACTGCCAAACTTGCAAAAAGTGGCAGAAATGGCGTTTATGCTCTCCCCTGGCTCCCAGTGCCTGGGAGGTGCGTCATGTGCATGTCAGCTCTTCACTGTGCATAAAATCATTGCTATGATACATCACATTGCAATATCTGTGCATCTTTAATTATATTCTCAGAGTAAATTATTTGAAATGTATTTATTGTATCAAAGAATAGAGAATGTGTATCTCTAACTAGAAGTTCTACTAGAAATTTCAGATATCCAGAGTTCCTTATGTCCTAAGCATCCTGGTTAGTAGATATGTCATGTTTACTGCATTTTCTTCAGTCAGATACTTCCATTGTAAGATAGAGGTGTTATTAATTTAATAGCATGGCTTTGTGTGTTTGTGGCAGAGGATGAGATGGCATGGAACTATCAAAGGATATGTATTCAAAAAGAACTTGCTTGCAAATTGATATACATTTATCAACAACGTTCTAGGCCACTTTATTTTTTGATATCACAAAGTTGTAGTCTATCCCAAATTCTTCAGGTTCTTCTCAATCCCTTTTGACCAGTAGGAGCCTCATCACCCACGGGGCTCTGCCAAGTGCCCTTCCTTTCCTGGATGGAATGGCAGGAAACAGAGTAGCTAGCAGGAGCCCACCACGTCCATAAGAGAGTACACACACTCAAAATTGGCTGACAAACTGGGCTAGCCAAGTATGTCATGATATACAGGAGGCAGGAGCAGAGCCAGGAGTGGGGAATGAAGTCGAAAGGTCAGGAGCCAGGTAGACCCAGCAACTAAGGAAGTGAGGGAAGCATAGGGGAGAACCAAGCAGAGGGACCCAGGATCTTGCTGGGAATGAAGCCAGAATGCCACACCTCCTTCTTACTAGATTTTATAAATACTGTGCGTCAAAGACCGTGAATTAAAGATCCAGGGCCAGCTAGGTAGAGAGCTGACCTTGAACACTCCTGTTTCTTCTGCCTACCAACTCTACCCCCACCTCGAGGTCCAGGTCTTTCTCCAGAGTGCTCTCTTTGTGAGAAAATCATAGTGCCATTTCTGCAGGATGTTGGTGTCTACAGCTTTTCCTCCAAGAATAGCCTTGGATTTCTTTCCTGAAATCACAGTTTACACTGCAAAAGGGAAAAAGAGAGTACACCATTATGTGCATAATTCTATTGGCTATGGAAACTCTGAGGGCAACAGATGCAGGCCACCTGTCTGGAGTCCTTTGTGTGCTTGTTGATTCACCCTGCATGACCACCCTAGGCAGATCTCACTGGCAGTAATTCTTCTATCACAGACACCCTCTCCTCCACTTCACCTGCTCACTACTGCATCCAAATTGTTGGATTCCATATTTTGTTCAGGTTCAGCGGTCTACCTGGTCAGCCCAGGCCTTCAATCCAAGTTGTTTGCCCACATCCATTGCAAAAACTGGTAAGAATATGTTCTGGGGATTCTAGTTTTATTCCCAACAAAAAGTCTGCCTTATTCCTTTGTATTTGAGTAATATGAGAAATTGGAATTTGCCAGCTTTCTTGGATTTTAAGTTCACTTGATAGATTTGAATCTGTGTATAACCAACTTGAACAGTCTACAGAACTAGAGGGAGACTGATGGGGCAATCCTCTCCAATAAAGATGTCTTTTCAATATCAAACAACCCTTCCCAGAGCTTGTAGCAGCAAGAATGGTCTGGGGGAATACTGGATGCCCATCACAGGGTTAGATACTAGGGGAGAGCGAAGCATTAGAAAGCATGATTCTGGCCGAAGTGGAGGTGGAGATATAAATTCTTGTGGCTCTTAATGTGTTGGGGTTACAGATCTCTGGAAATCTGTTGAAAGCTATGAATGCTCTCACAGAAAAATGCACATACACAAAGTTTTGTGCATAATTCTCAGTACTTATGCCACCTCCCTCCCCACCATTTGGAAACCTATCTCTGGACACTGACTTTAAAAGTCCCCAACCTAGATAAACAAATGAAAAATTATAAACAATATAAATAATAAACAAGAAAACAATTTTAAAAATCAGGAGCTTATTGAAACAGTAGAGGTGTGAATATGTATAAACTTACTGTAAATGCTAGAAGGACTTCAAGGCTCAAACACTAAAATAATCTCTAAAAATATGATCTAGGGGTTGTGTGATGCAGATGAGCCTTTTCTGGATGGTTGGCTTTCAAGGCTTTCTCAGTACTTGCCTCTGGCCCAAACTAATGTTACGTATAAAGTGTCAATGAGTATCCAATACATAGTGTTTTTTGAGGTGAATGAACTTGAATTCCTCATATGGGCACCATGTCTCTGCTGCCCTGTAAAAACCCACCACCTGTGTCTGGTTTGGTGAGAAACACCCCAGGAGGGCAGTGAGTCCGCTTGAAGGTAGGTGTGGAGTTTCATTTATGAAAGGATTCAAAGCTTCCAAGAGTTGTGCGGGAAAGCATCTGAGTCCTGGGTAGAAAGAAACCAGAAAAACTTGAAGCAATCGGGAACTGTTTTGTTTGGTTTTTAAAGCAATTACAAGTTTTAAGTGTAACTTGACATCAATTTAAAATGTAGAATCACAGCATTCTGAATGTTTTCCTTCAGCAAATACCATGGAGAGCCTGCTATATTTTAGATGTGTGCTAGATCCTACAGATCTAGATATTTGCAAAAGTGTAGATGACAGACCTGAACCCCGTCCTCAGCCAGATTAATCTGGAAAGGACTATAGAGGCCACCTCCCTGGTCATTCAGTAGACGGAGAAAGCAGCACCCAGGGAGAGGGGTCATAATTTTCCGAAGATCACACAGCTAATTAGGGACAGAGTTATTTCCAGAACCCAGGGCTCCTGGCCTTCCAAGAGCACAATCATCTTAGTAAGAATTTGATGATAAAATTGGGGGGATTAAAATACTTCTTCATCAAACATTTCATTATGCTTTTTTTTTTTTTTTTAGAGACAGTCTCTCTCTGTCGCCCAGGCTGGAGTGCAGTGATATGATCTCAGCTCACTGCAACCACCACCTCCCAGGTTTAAGTAATTTTCCTGCCTCAGCCCCTTGTGTAGCTGGGACTACAGGTGCACACATCCACACCCAGCTAATTTTCTATTTTTAATAGAGATGAGGTTTCACCCTGTTGGCCAGGCTGGTCTTGAACTCATGAGCTCAAGTGATCTGCCCACCTCAGCCTCCCAAAGTGCTGGGATTACAGACATGAGCCATTGCATCCAGCCAAGCATTTTATTAAACTTCTACTGTTTTCTGTACTAGTCTTTGGCCAAGTGTTCAAGATACTGAAGTGTGTGATACACAGCTTGACCTTCTAAGATATGGCAGCTAGAGTAAATTTGACTGTAGAAGCCAATGATTTGATAATGAAGTGGCTTTTTATATAAGCAAGCTCTGCCTAAACAAACAAAAAGCTTAATTTAGGGGATCACAGCCAATTGTTGAGAGGAAAAATAGGAAAACAGAAAAAGAAGACAAAAGGCAGTAATAAAAATGTAGAGCAGAAGTTGAGCCATGCTCTGGTGGTTTCAGTGTTTTACTCAAAGGGGGTTGTATTCCCCTTTGTAACCTTGTAAACCACACTGGCAAAGAAAACCAACACCTTTGGGAACCTGCACATCTGCAGAGCCAGGTCAGTATTGAAAGGGGGTGAAAGGATAGCATCAAAAAGTTCAGCTACTGGGGTGGGGTAAAAAGCCCTGACCATAAATACTTTGGCCAGATAGAATTTCTAACACATTTCATGCTTGGGGCTTGCAGGTGGGCCTTTGAAATCTTTCCTCGGGGCTTGGCAACAGTGTGGTGCCTCTGTTCGTGCCTTTATTGATGTGTCCATTAGAGAGTGACATGATTTGCTTACTAAGTTTCTGTTTAATTTGCATCTTAATGTTCTATCATTAAGATATAAACACAGGCATAGGGAATTGAGTAATTTAGAAATTCCCTCTGGGGATTTGGCAACAGGACTGTGAAGATAGAAGGCTGCAGCCTGGAAAAGTGGGTCTCTGAGCAGATCCACACCTTGAGAAGGGTTTTGAAAAGAACCTGCCTGCCGCAGCATCACACCTGAAAATCTGAGGTGCAGGTGCCTGCCATTAGCAGCAGGTATTTTATATCAGAGGTAAGTGCTCACCAGGGTCAGTCCTCAGTATCTCCAAGAAGCCCATGGTGTTTCTTTTCCTCCTTGTGTTTTCTGCCTATGGAGGTTTGTACACACTGCCATGGTCTTTGCCTCCAGATCCACAGGCAGTTTTGCTTCAGAACTATCTGCGGTTTGAGCACCTTCGGGTGGAATAATATAAAGAAAACGACGGGAGTCAGATGGCCCGGAGTTTAAATCTTTCCATGAGTTATGCAACATCTCCGAATCTTGGTGAGTTCTTATGTGGAAAATGGCTATCATAGTTAATTTGAAAAGTAGTTGTGAAACCCACATGAGATAGACTTACAACGCCTAACAGGTTGCTTGAGTCAGCAGGAGCCTAAAATCATCAATGTTCTTTGCTTTCCTGTTATCACCTCTTTGGCTTCTGAACTTCTCTAGCTTCCAAATAAAGCTCTACGAGGACCATATGGAGGGCTCTTGACCACCCAAAATGCATTTTTCTCGGGCCCACTGTCCAGAGTGAAAGTTGATAGCCTTGAATGGCTGCTGCTTATAAATTCGCCAAGAGCATTGAATGGCTTGTCTAAGTCATTTCAGGAAATAGCTTGGTTCAGCCTGGCTCTTTCCTCTCGCCAGAGCTGAGAGCCTCAGCTGTGTGTACATAACATGGAGGGTTGAAAGTGCACTAGAGAAAACATCATTCATTCCTCTCTGTTTATAGATGAAAAAACTTGCGAGTGAGAAGGATGGAGGGATATGCCTAAAGCCATGTAGCTACTTAGTTGTGGAACTGTGAGGAGACCTATTGTCTCCTATTTTCATGGAGATTTCATCATTTTCAAAGGACTTTCATAATTTTTGTTTTATTTTATCCTCGTGGCAAATTTAAGAAGAGAAAGAAAGTAGTGTTATCCCCATTTTACAGATGAGTAAACTAAAATTTAAAGAGGAAGCAAAAAGTAAGCCTCAAACCCGAGCCTGTGAACCCCAGGCTACACTCAACTGCCGAAGCTTTTTCTTTTATCTTTTTTTTTTTTTTTTTTTTTTTTTTTGAGACAGTTTCCCTCTTGTTGCCCAGGCTGGAGTACAATGGCTCAATCTTGGCTCACTGCAACCTCCACCTCCCTGGGTTCAAGCGATTCTCATGCCTCAGTCTCCCAAATAGCTGGGACTACAGGAACAAACCACCCCACCCAGCTAATTTTTTTTTGTATTATTAGTAAAGATGGGGTTTCACCCTGTTGGCCAGGCTGGTTTCAAATTCCTGACCTCAGGTGATCTGCCCACCTCTACCTCCCAAAGTGCTGGGATTACAGGCATGAGTCACTGGCCTGACCTTTTACCTTTTTTTTTTAAGAGACAGGAGTCTTGCTCTGTCACCCAGGCTGGAGTGCAATGATACAGTCATGGCTCACTGCAGTCTCAACTTCCTGGGCTCAAGTGATCCCGCCACCTCAGCCTCCCTAGTAGCTGAAACTACAAGCACACACCACCACATCTGGCTGATATTTAAATGTTTATGGAGACAGGATCTTCCTATGCTGCCTAGGCTAGCCTTGATCTCTTGGGCTCATGTGATCCTCCTGCCTTAGCCTCCCAAAGTGCTGTGATCACAGGCGCCAGCCTCCATGGCTGACAATGCTTTCTTCATTAGCTCTGAACATTGCAGCCATGGCCCAGACCCAAGATACCTCACATATCACAGTTAGGAGGACAGGGAGGAAAATGCTCACATTAATCATTAAAGGCAAAGGGGCAGAATAAAGATTCCAATAAAAATCCATTCATTCACTTACATCAAACACTTCCTGAGCAGCACAATATTTGAGGACCTGTGGTGGGTGATGCAGGAATATGTAGACAAATCAAACATCGACAAACATTTGGAGTCCTTTAGGAGTTTACAATCTAGTAAATGAGTTCACCATCTGTGAGCATTTATCTAATGAAAGGCTCTTGGCTTTTAAAAAATAAAATAAAAATAGATGAAACTTTACTGTTTGAAGTGTTAGGTCCCACTTCCTAAAGTTAATAATATAGTCTGGTGTTATTGAAAATTGATAACAGAGGGTTCATCCTATACTAAAATTCTGAGCATCACTCATTGTTGTGTAAGAACTAGGATTGTGGATCCAGAAAGGCTGGGCAATTAATTGCATTCAGTCTGGACTGAAACCCTGAAAGTTAGTTTCTAAATATATAGATTTTGTTTTTGTGTTTTTTTCTGATTAGATTCTGGGAATGGAAAATCTAGTATTTTGAGATTGTAATTAATTGGATTTTGGCTAACTGAGCCTTTATTATACGTACTTTACAAAGCATAATGGTAGTTGGCAAAACTCCATGATCTTTCATTCATAGTGATGAATTTCTACTTGCCAAATCCCATGTAACACACGAATTAGGTCTTTAATCTGAAGGGGTTTATAATCTGGTTAATCCCAGATGGCAGACATAAAACATGAACGCTGCCACTTCTGCTGCTTCTGCTCATCACAGACAATGCTAATTGATCACAGACCTCTTGATGCATTTAGACCTGGCCTCAGAATCTATCTTACCTTAAAGCTTCGGTTACTACCAGTAATTACAAGTTGCTTACTTTTTTAAACCAGTTTGCTGCCTCTGTGCTAGATGAACCTTCTCACTCAGCAGAGCTGGAGAAAACATGGTGATGTTTCCAATAACGCCACAACAAAGGGCCCTAAAGGCTGAACTGTGACCGCTTAACAGTTCATCTTTCTCAGGTTGTGTGTGTGTGCAGTGGGGAAGGCAGCCTTCAGAACACTGGTGGGAAGGATGATAGTAGCTGTGTTCAAGGACTAAGTATTTGCTTCTCTGGTCTTCCTGAAGATACAACCTGGGCCCACAGTAGAAACTACGGCAAAGTAGATTTGAACAACAGTATAAAAACTCGAACATCCAGAATTGTTCATCCACAGAATTAACTTTCTGGCGATGAGGGAATAAAAGCAGAAATGGATTCATCGCCTTGCAGAAGGCTGTAACCTAGATCTCTTCTTGGCAGACCTGAGTCTGGAATTTAATCTTGAAAGTCTTTAAAACTCTCAAGCTCTGTGTCATTCCATTATGATTTTCTGCCCTTTTACCTGCCCTGTTTTTTATTTATCCTACTCTTGGAGACCCCAGATTTCTTTCTGGGGAAACTGCCTCCTCCCACAGCCAGCCAGTGTGGTTTGCAAGAGCTCCTCTTCTCCAGCCCCAGAATGGGCATATGTTCCAGTTCTGGCCACTAGAACTAATCCAAAGAGAGCACTCAGGTCAATCAGCAGAAAGTGTTTATTATTATTATTATTATTATTATTATTATTTTATTGAGGCAGAGTCCTGCTCTGTTGCCCAGGCTGCAGTGCAAGGGCACGATCTTGGCTAACTGTAACCTCCCTCTCCCTGGTTCAAGCGATTCTCCTGCCTCAGTCTCTCCAGTAGCTGGGGTTGCAGGTACATGCCACCAAGCCCAGCTAATTTTTGTATTGTAGTACGGACAGGGTTTCTCCATGTTGGCCAGGCTGATCTCGAATTCTTGGCCCCAAATGATCCAGCACCTCAGCCTCCCAAAGTGCTGAGATTACAGGCATGAGCCACCACACCCGGCAGAGAGTCAGTCTTGAAACTGTGAGCGTTCCCATAGGAATAGAAGAGCTCTCTTCTAGCTGGTATTACTGAGCCAGAGGATGCAGGTCTGGAACTTTCAGAAATTATCTTGCCTGGGCTGGGTATGGTGGCTCATGCCTGTAATCCCAACACTTTGGGAGGCTGAGGCAGGTGGATCACCTGAGGTCAGGAGTTTGAGATCAGCCTGGCCAACATGGAGAAACTCTGTCTCTACTAAAAATACAAACTTAGTTGGGTGTGGTGGCACATGCCTATAATCCCAGCTACTAGGGAGGCTGAGGCAGGAGAATCGCTTGAATCCAGGAGGTGGAGGTTGCAGTGAGCTGAGATCGTGCCATTGCAGTACAGCCTAGGCAAAAGAGCAAAAAAAAAAAAAAAAAACACCTCCATCTCAAAAACAAAACAGAAAAAAAGAAATGAAATTATCTTGCCTGTTTGAGAGGGGAGCCACCAAAAGGAAAACAGAGCCAAGAGATGGAGACATGCAGGTTTGCAGGCAGTGTAGAGAACCTGGATTGAGCCATGCTTGAGTTACAGCCCCTGAACTTTGAGCCAGTAAATGCCACCTCTTCAAGTTAGTTTGAATTGGACATGACTGACTCACTAATAAAACCTCAAATTCCTCCCACAGACCTAATGCCCCTAACTTGTTGAGTAAACACCCTTTATCTCTTATTTCTAAGGAGACCATGTTTGGTCACATTTTATACTATTTTAGATATTTAAAAGCATTTTGCTTATTTTTGTTGGTGTTTTGAATCTTTAGCCCATTTTTGGAATCGCATGCAATTATAAATGGAAAGTTATGGTGTGCAGTTTTCACCCAAGTGACATCTCTAATAGGGTTTCATATTTCTGAATGTAGGTAATAAAACTTTCCCACTTAGTAGCCTAGGGTGATGTATATGTTTATCTTTGGAAAGTATGTGGAGAATTTTGCTATGGCAGGTATTCCAAGTATTTTTCATCTTGATCACTAAACAAGATTTATGTTCTCACTCACAGACGATGACAAAGCTAATAAATTAGACTTGCCGACAGCCCTTCAATAAAGGAACTATTTTTCTACAGTTAGCAGTCCTTTTAGATCTTAATAAGCTTACTTAGTTTAATCACCTTGTCATAGGCACAACTCCCTCCTAAAGAATATAAGCCCTGAGGAAAACAACCCGTATTAAAAATGGTTTTTTTCCTTACATTAAAATTCTTTAAGTGAGACACATACACAAAATCAACATGCTATATGGGCAGTCCCTACTTACCTTGGCAGAGCAGAATTACAGAAGTGACTGAGAAGCTGTAGCCCTACAAATTATTATTAATAATCAGAAAAAATGCAATTGATTTTTGACTTTTAAGAATTTTTTTGTCAAAACATTAAAATCGATCATATCGATTATAAACATAGAAAGAAATAAAAATTAGTAAAACTAATATGTAGGTAGCTACCGTAATTTAAAACATAAAAACATTGAGAAGTAAAGTTCTTTATGAGAAACTTATCAACAGTGTTTGAAAAGTGCTTCTGTTTTTTCACCATACTACTTATCATATGAAGCAGACATCTTTTCTATGCCTTGGTGAATTGTCAGACTTCTTTGTAAGCTTGGATCAGCTTCCAACCTTTTATTGACTGCATTTGTAATTGTGGGAATTACTCCCAAGAGTTATTTCAATGTGAATTATTTGCTGCATCACTTTCTCTGGGTCTTCATCTTTTTCATCATAATGAAATGGGTGGGCATCTTTGAAATGCTACCTACAATCAAGTCTCATGACTCTATGAGCTCTGAATAGACCTACTTCAACTACACAGAGAGTTACTTTGAAACTGCAGCTCAGAAGCCAAGTCCTTGTTAGAGATTGTAGGGCTTTATGGATTTTTCAATGCATCTTTTTTAGATAAAAAATTTAGAGAAACTGGTGGTAGCTCATGCCTGTAATCCCAACACTTTGGGAGGCCAAGGCAGGTGGATCACCTGAGGTCAGGAGTTTGAGACCAGCCTGACCAACATGAAGAAACCCTGTCTCTACTAAATACAAAAAACTTAACCAGGTGTGGTGGTGCGTTCCTGGAGTCAAGCTACTTAGGAGACTGAGGCAAGAGAATTGCTTGAACCCAGGAGGCGGAGGTTGCATTGAGCCAAGGTTGCGCCATTGCACTCCAGGCTGGGCAACAAAAGCAAAACTGTCTCAAAAAACAAAACTTTAGAAAAGCCACATTATTTAGCATGACACAAATAGCTTTGAATAAATGGCTTCAGTGATGTCAGAGGATACTATGAAAATACATATCTTAGTTTGAAGGACTATGGCAGATGGCATGATGGGAAAGTTGGTCTTTGAACACATCCTATTTATTGCTCAGCACTGGACTTGTTCCTGGTCAGTGTGATCAAAAACAGACAGGGCACACGTAAGCACACATGGCTCACCCTCTCTAGGAACTCTCCTTAATTGCCTGAAGCATTGACAGATCAATAAAAGTTGTTTGAAAACTTAGAGATGTTTTCCTAAATGTCAGTTGTCAAAATGTTGCAAAGTTATTCTCTCTACCTCTTCCCCACTGGCTTTCTCTTTCCATAATTTCTGCCCTAGAGGCAAAATTGATGAGCAGCAATGTCAGTAAGAGTATATTTTTAAACATTTTTTAGGACAGGTTCTGACTCTGTTACCCAGGCTGGAGTACAGTGATACAGTCATGGCTCATGGCAGCCTTGACCCCCATGGCCCAAGTGATCCTCCCACCTCAGCCTCTTGAGTAGCTGGGACCACAGGTGGGCATCACCATGCCTGAGTCATTTTTGTATCTTTTGTAGACATGGGGTTTCACCATGTTGCCCAGGCTGGTCTCGAACATCCGGATTCAAGCAGTCCTCCCGCCACGGCATCCTACAGCGCTGAGATTACAGGTATGAGCCACCGTACCCATCTGGAATACTTTAAAGGGCTGTCAAAAACATTTTCAGAGACATAAATAATTGTTTGCTGTGTAAGCAATCAACTTTTAACCAACATCAGTTCAACTGTCCTTTTTTCTTTCAAAAAATTTTGTATTAAATACATATAAAAATATATTTATCTCATATGTGTAAGATGTAAAGAACAGTAATGAATACTCATTCGTAAACATTACCGGTATCCCCAAAAGTCATGGGAGAGCCTTCCTACTGTTCCACTTTCCCTTCTTACAGGAGAAACCCTTTTTAAAAAAATTTATTTGTATTATTTCCTATATAATCCTTAAATTTTATATGCATATATCCCTAAATCATATGATTACATATTGTTTGATTGCACATGTTTTTGTATTTAATATAAATATGAGTATACTGTGGGTCTTCTTTTGCTTTTCCTCCCATTATGTTATTATGTTTCTGAGATTCACTCTGGATGTGTGTAGCTGCTATATGGTTTTAAATGGTATGAATTTACCACGGTTTATCTATCTATTCTACATTGCTGCATATTTGGGTAGTTTCCTTTGGTTTTTTAGGCATTGCTGCTGTAAACTATTTTGTACGTGTCTCACACTACATCCATGCAAGAAATGCCTTAGGGTAGTAGATCTCAAATTTTAGCATGCTTTTTAGTTTTCTGGAACACCTACAAACCTCGCAGACTCAGCCCTGAGGATTCTAAGACTCCTTCAGAGGTGCAGTCCAGGAATTTGCATCTTGCAACCTCCCCATTAATGCTGATGCACATGGTCCACTGACCTTTCCCTTGAGAGCCACTGCTGGTGTACATACTGAGGGGTACAATGCCACATTGTAGGGTATGTGGTCTTTAACTTTACTTTGAAATTCAAAATTGTCTTTTAAAGTGGTTGTACCACTTATACTCCCACCGAAAAGATAGGAGTTTCCATTGTTTCACATCCTTGCCAATATCTCAAAATTTTTAATGTTTCTTGATCCTGAGAGTGTAAAATGATATTTCATTGTGATTTTCCTGGAGTCTGGATTCTAATCCTTTGTAAATGGACTTTGACTTTCTTTACAGTGGCTTTGATGAAAACTTTTTAATTTGAAGTGATTTGAGTATATATTTTCCACTATGGAATGCATGGTTTTAGAGTTTTGAATAAGAAATTTTTCCTTTCTCTGATTTATAAAGATCTTCCCGTGTTGTTTTCTAAAATAATCATAGTTTTGCCTTTCATATTTAAATATTTAGTCCACCTGGGATTTATTTTGTGTATGCTATAAAGCAAGGATTCAAATTAATTTTTTTCCATACGGATAATCATTCATCCCAGTACCTTTTTTGTGAGTTACTTTTTTATTGGAATTATATTGCATCTACGTAGATCAATTTGGGAGCATTGACATATACATGAATTTTCTTATTCACACATATAGAATACGCCATATTTATTTTAAATTATCTTTCAATAAACTTTAGTATTGTTTGGTATAAAGGGTTTACCAAACACTTTTTTTTTTGCATTCATTTCTACAACCTTTATATCTTTGCTGTTTTTGCAGATTTTATATTTTTAAAATTGCATTTTCTAAATTTGTTGCTTATATAAAGGAATAAAATTGACTTCCACATTGATTCGGTAGACACCCATTATATTTTTTGTTAATATTAATAGTTTCTTAGACAATTTTTTCTATGTACAAAACCTAGTATCATTTATGAGCATTTTTTCATTCTTAAACATTTAGTATACTTTTCTCTTACCTTGTTAGCTAGGAAGACCTTCAGGAACATGTTATATAAAAATGATACAGAAGAGGATATCACAATTTTGCTCATGATCTTTCACAAATAAGTGTGATATTTACTATAAATTATATAGAAGTACTCCTTGCAGTATTAAGGAATCTCCCCTCTATGTTTATTTTGCTCCATTTTCTATTTCTGTAAAAGTGTACTTACTTGAACCTTAAATAATTGTCAGAACTTCTCTGAATAATAACTGGATCTGCTGTTTTCTTTACCTAGACCTTAGCTATCAGTTGAGTTTCTGGAAGGTTTATAGACCACTTAAGATATTTTTCGAGTTTGTTTTTGTTTTTGGTAAGTTTATTTTTCTGGAAGTGTGTCCAATTTACCTGTTTTCAATTTTATTGACATACATTTAATCATCAGGTGTTTATTATTTTTTAAATTTCTGCTGCTCCTGTATTTATGTCTCCATTTTTATTCCTAATTAGGTTTATTTATTCCATTTCTCCTTTTTTCATGGTCAGTGCTGCTAAAGATTTGTCAGTATTTTTTGTTATCTTCAAAGAACCAATCTTTGTTGATCTTCTTTGTTGAATATTTACCTTCTGTTTTATTAATTTTCACTAGCATCTTCAGTATTTGTTTTTCTTTTAGCTGGTGTTTATTCTATTCTTCTTTTTCTAACATCTTGAGAGAGATAACAGCATGAGATATTTTCAAACCTTCCTGTGACCGTATATAGCTATATAAATTTGCCTCTAAGTAGTTCTTTCGCTGTACTTCACAAGTTTTGGTTTGGGTTGCTTTTATTTATTCCACTTCTAATTGATTAATTAATTGCCCAGTGAGTATTCGGAAGTATATTTCTTAATTTTCAAACTTTTGGGGCTAATAATCCTTTTGTTATTTTTTAACACCATTACATTTTGCTCACAGAACATAAATTTTATAGACATTTGTTTATGATCATTTGTGAGTACAATTTTGCATGTTGTATGTAAGTTTGGAAAGTGTGGTTGCCAGAATAATGATCTCCCAAAGATGCATATGCCCTAATGCCTGGAATATGTAATTATGTTATGATATATGCCACACACACACAAAACTTCGTAGATGTGTTTAGGATTACCGGCCTTGAAGTGGGGAGATTATCACAGATTATCCAGATGTGCCCAATCTAAATATATGAGCCTGTAAAAATGGAGAACTGTCTTCTGTTAATCAGAGATGTGACAGACGAGAAGAAAGAGAGATGAGTATATGAACTCAAACACCATTGCTGCCTTTGAAGACATAGGGCCCTATGAGCCATGGAATGGGAATGTGAAGTGACCTTAGAAGCTGGGAACAACCTCAGGCCAACAGCCAGCAGGAAACAGGGATATCAGTCCTACCTACAACTGTGTGGAACTAAACTCTGCCAACCATCTACATGAGGCTAGGAGCAGATTTTCCCCCAAAGCTCTCAGTAAGGAAAACAGTCCTGGCACCTTGGTTTTAGCTTGGTGAGATCTGTATGAATTTCTGACCTATAAAACTATGAGATAATAAGTTTGTGTTGTTTTAAGTTTCTCAACTGGTGGTAATTTCTTATGGCAGCTGTAAAAACTAAAAAAGGATGAGTGTTTTCCAAGTATTGGGTGCACTGTATTATTTATCCATTGGATAAAGTTAATTACAATTGGAAGATCAGCTGTACAGTTACTGATTGTCTTATGACTGACTGAAAAAAGATAAAAGTGGATTTTTGTTTGTTTCTCTAAGTCTGTCAGTTTTTGTTTTATATGTCTTGAAGCCACATTATTAAGTAAATAGTTATTAAGAATTGTTGCAGCCATCATATTTTTTAATCCACTCTAAAAATCTTTGTTCTTTAACAGGGTAGTTTAACCTTATGTACTTACTGAGATTAATATTCGGTTTGGATTTATTTATGCTCCCTTATTTTGTGCTTTACATTTGCCCTTCTAATTCTGTTTGCTTTTTTTCCTCGCCTTTTTTAAGGCTTCAATCATATTTCTCTTTTGCTCATTCTCTTTTTACTCTCTTCTAAGTTGGAAGCTTTGTACTCTATATACTTTCAGTAATCAACTTAAACTTTTTAATAACAATAATTTTTAAAACACAGTTAACATTTTTACCCTTCTCAAAAATAATATAAGGAACTTAGAATATTTTAATTTTGATCGTTTCAAACCTAATGCATTTCCTATATTTTAATTTAAAGAATTTTTTTTTTTTTTTTACTAAAAAAAACAGAGTCAGGGACTCATTGTGTTTCCCAGGCTGGTTTTGAACTCCTGGGCTCAAGCAGTCCTCCTGGCTCACGTTCACTTTAATTGTATCTTGTTTTCTTTTTACTGATCCCACAAATAAGACACTTTTAAAAGTAAATTTCCACTGCGTTTCAACTGTATATTTATTAAGGTTTTTTTGTTTATCTTTTCTCCTTGAAAACTGTACTTTTCTATGGGATCATTTATTTTGTCTGCCTGAAGGCTGTCACTTGGAATTTTCTTTCATGATGATCTTTTAATAAAAAACTCTGATTTTCCTGAGATGAAAATATCTTTACTCTGCTCCTGGAAGATAATTTCATTGGGTATACAATTCTATTTTAATATGTTTTTTCCTCTCAGAGCATTAGATCATTTTATTGTCTTCTGGATTGTATTATGGGTTGAAAAGTCAGCTGTTAATCTAAGTGTCATTCCTTTGGGAATGCTTTTCATAGCTGGTTTTAAAAACTCTTTGTCTCCAATGTTATGTAATTTTGTTTTGGTATCCATATGCAAGTTTCCTCTTGTTTATCCTGCTTGGTATTCCTTAGGCTCTTGGAATATGACAGTTGGTGTATTTTGTCAGTTCTGAAAAATTTTCAGCCATTCTTCCTTGAATTCCTCACACCTTTCTTTCACCTGTCTTGCCATAACTCTAATTAGCTATAAGTAAAATATTTTCATTCTGTATTCTGTGTCACTTTCTCTTTAATATTTTTAATCCTTTAAAATCATTTTGCTCATCTGTGCTGCACTGTGAATAATTTATTCAACTCTGTCATTGCATGAGTTCTCTCTCTAGCTGTATCTAATTTACCCACCGTGTTTTTATTTAAATTATTTGACATATTCTACAAATTCCATTTGGTTCTTTTTCACATCTACATGATTATCTTTAAGATTCCATGTGCCTTATTTTTATATTAAACATATTAAAATGTAATTATTTTTATTTGAAATCTGAAATTCCAACATTCTGTTGATCTTTATTTTTTCTTAGCTTGTCATCCGCAATATCTTGTTACTTTGCATATTATTATTATTATCTTCTTACTGTGAGCTCAGATTTTATGGAGCATTTGAAAGCCTTAGTTTAAGGTATATTCTTATACAGAGAGTTTAATATTTGCTTCAGCCAGTTGCTGTACGCCATTTTATTTTGTTTATTGTTATTATTGAGACAGAGTCTTGCTCTGTCACCCAGGTTTGAGTGCAGTGTCGTGATCTTGGCTCATTGCAGCGTTGATCTCTTGGGCTCAAGAGATCCTCCCACCTTCAGCCTCCCGAGTACCTGAGACTACAAGCATGTACCACTATAGCTGGCTAATTTTTGTAGAAATGGGGTTTTGCCATATTGCCCAGGCTGGTCTTGAACGCCTGGGCTCAAGCAATCCTCCTGCCTCAACCTCCCAAATTGTCAAGGTGACAAGCATGAGCCGCTGTGCCCAGAAGCCTTATACAATTTAAAATTAAATTTTACATTTGATCTTTTTCAGAATATTCTCCAAGTGTCATTTGGCTTGAGTGTGGGCTGATTTACGGTTATGGAAGATTTTTTTAACCCTCTTTCCTGACCATTGTTAAGGTCAGGAAAGGTGATTTTCTTTTTGTCCCCCTCTGCAGGACCTATTTGTGATTCACTGTTTCTCTGATAATTATAATAGATTTATGCAAGGGCTTCCGTCTAGACTCTCATCCTAGGTGAGCTATAAATTTTATTTCCTGTTCCTTTTTTTCCATGCAATAGTCAAAAAGAAAGTTCACAGTCACTAAAATACATCAGAAGCTCCCCAGAAAGAAAGGTGAGCTCATTGCTCTATGAGTTCCCACTTCCACTGCATTGGGAGTATCTGAAGATTCCTTACTTTCTTTCCAGCTCCATAATGCATTTCTAAGCAGGCTCTCCGTAATTTACGTAAGGTGATCTGCTCAGGGTTTCTACTCTACCATATTGGAAAAGAAATTCCTTCAAACACAAATTATATTTATTTACACACTGGAGATTCATAGTTAAGCACTGGCATATAAAAAAAAATAACAGAATCCAGTCCCTGCTTTAAAAAAGAAAATGACAGCTTTGCTGGCCCGTTCTCTAGGATCTCTTTTTAGGAACTCATAACATTTTATCTCTTCAATTTATGTGAGAAAACATAACCAATATTCTCTCAAAAGAGAGTATAGTGGTTACATAATATAAGTGCCTAAGTGTTTGTTGAATAAATGCATGAATTAAGTATTGACTGATTAATGAAACAAGTTAGTGTTGGTTGTGTTGTACTTGAGCCTTCTTTTACTGAGCCTAATGCAGTATCAGAAATCTAAAGGAGAAGTCTTCCAAGCGACTTAAAGGGAGCTGTTTACAACCCCTGCAGCACTTCTGTTTGGTTTGGTTTTGTCCCCGCCCCATAGGGTTTTTAGCTGTCTGTGCACCGGTTCTGTAAGGAGAACTGAGACGCAGCAGCACATAACATACGTTCAGCTGTTCCAGTTGGATCTAATTCATCACATGCAGTAACAACTCTTTCCATCTCCTCCTAATCACTTCCTGATTCTGTTTTACACTGCTCTGCCGTGTGAAGATGAAGTCTAGTGACAGGTTGACACACTGGGGCAGGTGTAGGGGCCGAGGGAAGGAGAAATCCTAGCACTTGTAACCCATGCTTACGAATCCAGAGAAGAGTTAATTTCTATAAAATTCCTTAGCATGTGGAAACATTTTCAATTTAGTCTTGATGATTTTGATAGACAGGAGTTGGTGGGAAGCCTGATGAATAATTAATCTACTACAATGGCAACCAGCAATATTAATATTTTATATCACTGCAGAGCTGTGTAAAACCATCCTGTAGTTGAAGTTAACTTGGCTTGGGCACAACTTGAAACACTTCTTTACTGAAATGAGAGATTCTTCCTTTATCTCAAATATAATTATCCATTTAAATGTCATGGGTCAATTTATTAACACCTTATTCATTGGGGTGTAACCTTTATTAGGCTTTATTGTAACCAGAAATTATATCCTACACAAATACAATGGAGATTTAAATGTTCTGGAGAATGAGCTGATGGCTTCTGCCTTTATAGTGTCGCACAGTAATGAACCTTGACCAGCAAAAGATTTGATAAGTATAAAATATTACTGCTCGATGCTAATTTGGTCCCTTTTTAATGACTGATAATCCTTGTCGATTTAGTGTGATTGTCACAATACAGTACTGTTTCCCACCCCAGCTGTGATTGTAATAGGAGCCATTAAGTGTGTCTGCATAATAAAATTAGTCAGGGAAGTTATGTACTTTGTTTCCAGGCCTTTGGATTTCCATTATAGTGGTGTGACTTGTTGAAGTGAAAAGTCTGCTGTGAGCTCAACCAAGTCCCAGGCTCCCCGCATGCTAAACAAGACACTGATCATCACTGCATTAAGAAATCCGTTCTTCAAGTCCTAGAAAATTTATTGTATGCGAATAAGATTTTGTATACAATAGATTTTGGGCTAAGAGCGATGGTTTGGTCACTGATTTACCTAACAAAGCTTTACACAGCTCCAAAGCCTAAAAAACATAACAAATTTGTCACAGCTGAAATTTGTAAAGGGGAAACCTCTCTTGGATGTGGGAGATTTCTCTTTCCTTTGGGAGGCTGCTGTATTAAAGAAGTTGGAATTGCTTGACATCTTTGCAAATAATTTGAATGTGTGATTTGATCCCACTACCCCCTTGTAGGGATTTATGGAGCTTGAAGGGACAGCAGGGATAAGCAACTCATTCACTATATAAAGACAGTGAAATAAACAAGTGCATCTGCCTCATTGCCCTTCCCATTTCCCAAACTTATATGGAATCAAGTTCACATTCCTTTCTCCTAAAGCTACTCTGACATGAGTCTTCTGGGAATGATCTCCCTGGAGCCTGTCAGAAAAAAGTAGAGACTTTCTACCAAAGAAGGGTCTGTTTTGCTAGTGAACTAAGTGGCCCTCACTGTAACAGGCCAGAAATTTATATTCTAAACACTCAGAAAGTCTGCATTGAAAGCAAGAAGGTAATCAAATGTGATGGAAACTTCAGACCTTCCTAGCAGAGGACTGGTTGATGCTTTTATTAGGTGACATTAACTAAAGTTTTTGTTGTTGTTATTGTTGTTGTTATTGTTTATTAATCCCTCTGGAGTCAATAAAACTTGGGTTATTAAAAATGAGAGTACTTTCTCAGCATTAGACTATAGAGCAAGCGACCATTCATTTTCAACACTGTTATAGTAAACCAACAGTTCATGGCTTAAAAAAAAAAGTAAAGTAATTAAAAACAAAAAAATGCCTGTATAATAAACCGTATGTTATTATCTCTCCTCTGCAGACTTTCTCTATTTGATCAGAGAATACTCAGCAAAGCTGAGGTTTGTTCCATAAAAGATTATAGCATGCTAGCATGGCACCCTTTATCCATCTGCAAGCTCCATTCTTCCCCTCTAGGTTTCAGCCTCTTTTTCCCCACCTTGTCTGATTAGCGTTGTTGTCTCTCTAGTCAGAGGCAAGAGTTTCTGTCTTCAGCCAGCAGTCTCCAGAAAGTAGCATATTGCAGGGTCTTTTGAACAGTGCTGTGCGTAGGAGGTAACCCAAGAGCAGCCTGCCCCTTCTCTATCCCATAGGATGATTGTCATTGTCTGTGAGGCTTGAAGAGGACACATTTTCTCAATGCCAGAGTAACCCACAAGGGCTGCCTTAATTTGCAAATGGTAGGTCTCTTAGCTAGACTTCTTGTGATAGTGATAACAAAGGCTACATTTTGCCAGAAACGTAGCTTCTCATTTTCCCATCTTGAAGCCTACTGCTCCTCCCTATTTACTTGTTTATCCCTCTGTAGATTACAGACTCGTTGAAGGAACTGTCTTGTCCATCCTTGTGTCCCCAACCCCTAGCACAGGGCCTGACCATGATTAAGCACATAATAAATATTTGTTGAATAATCCATTGCTGTCTCTGGTCTTTCTACCCATCTGAAACTTGTCCATCCTTAAAATCTGAGATTGTCCTCCAGACTTGGCAGATAATTCCACCCTGAGCAGTCCCTTGAGATCCACAACACTTACTGTCTATATGGCTCTTTGAGATATTTGTCAGGAAAGTACTTCTAGCATCTTTACTATTATTGGTGTTTGTGTTGCAAATTCAGCTTTATGGGGATAAGTATCTCATCTCTAACTAGATGGCAAAATTCTTGGTAATCCCATGATCATTTGGTGGTACCTCACAGTGGAATGGAAAATTCTTGATAATTACATGATCATTTTATGGCACCTCACAGTGGAATGGATCAGTGCTTGAGCCATGAGAAGTATTTAGTAAATGTTAGATGTTAGTTCATCATGCCTACCCTGACACCTCTCATTTAGTAAATGTATATGAACTCATGAACAGATTGATCATGGAAAAATCTGTTAAGGGATGCCAGTGAAACAGCTCTCCCCTGATTTTAGGTAACTTGAATTAGAGTAAACTAAAAAGGTACTGCTTTAAAAATGTGTACCATCCATTTTCCTGAAAACAACAAACGCACTCAAGCAAATAATGTGATGTGATGGGGAAGGGTGGAGGGATTTGGTCGGTAACTGAGAAGAGGAACTCAGGAACAGTGGTCAGAGCAGGCCCGTTGGAGCCAGGAAGTGAGCCCAAGACAGCCTCAGCAGCCAGAGGTCCTGGGTCGTCCTCTGGGACCCTGCCGGCCGCTGTCCTGCACGCTCCTTCCATCTCCACCCTTCTGCGTCTGCTTGCCTCTTCTCCACTGGTTTTCATTCTGTCTCAAATCTGCTCATTCAAGCCTTAGTTATTCGTAACTTTGGCCCTTCACGGTCCCAAATGGCTCGTTAGCCTTTCTCTCCCCCAACTGTGGAAAGCCCCAAGTTATTTAATTCAGTCTTGGTTAAAATTATAATTGAGTCCATTTGCCATAACTTTGAACAGTCTTTAATAAAATACTTAAGAACTGTTTAACACAAGAGATTCTGAGAATGCAAAATACTGGGATGGCTACAATCTTTTTTTAAAAAAGCAAACCCTATCTCTACCAAAAATACAAAAATTAGCCTGGTGTGGTGGTATGCACCTGTAGTCCCACCAACTTGGGAGGCTGAGGCGGGAGGATCACCTGAGCCCAGGGAGATGGAGGCTGCAGTGAGCCCAGATTGTGCCACTGCACTCCAGCCTGAGCAAGAGAGTGAGACCCTGTCTCAAAAAAAAGGAAGATTAGCCAATATTTACATACTAATTTTTATTAACTTCAAGATAAATCCATATATATTTTCTGTGTTATTGTCAACTGAAAAATTTCAATGTACATTTAAACTAAGAAGACCAAAGGATGTTCATATGATATTCAGAGATTTGCTATAACAGTTCTGAGGAACACTGACCTGTAACCTTGAAGTTATAAATATTTCTTAGTGAAAACCACATTTATTAGAATTTTTGTGGTACAGAATTGAATTTGTTTGTTGTACAAAGTTGTAGTTGTTAACTTAAAGACACAAGCTATGTTTACTCACCAAACCTGTGTAATTACCACTGAACAAGACCTTATTCATTTACCAATAATTCATTCAACAAATATAAATGGCTCTGCAGATTTTTTCAATTGAGAACATTTTTAGAGTCATTGGGCCTCACAAAAGCATCTTTCAAGTAAAATAAAAAGTGACTCTGGTGCATAGTCTTGTAAAATGATTCCCGATGACCCATTTCCTGGTATTCACAGTCTGTGCAGTACCTTCCCTTTGAGTGTGAGCTAGACCTAGTGATTTGCTTCTAATGGATACCATATGGCAAAACGGGAAGGATGTTATGATGGAATGTTTTGTTGTGTCAACTTCAAACACTAATCCAGGTGTTGCTCTGAAGGTATGTGATGAAGTTGCATCTGAAGGCAGATGTTAATAAGGTTCATAATCAGCTGACTTTCAGAGAGATGATGCAACATAATTGAAGTGACTCAGATTCAATCTATTGAAAGGCCTTAAGCAGGACTGACTCTTCCCTGAAGAAGAAATTCCACCTGTCAACAGTAGTTCAGCCAATGCTAACAGTCCCTTTCTAATGGCTTGTCCTACAGATCTGTGATGTGCCTAGCTAGCCCCCACAATCAGGCAAACCACTTCTTTGCAGTAAATCTCTTCACATGGGCCAGGCGCGGTGGCTCACGCCTGTAATCCCAGCACTTTGGGAGGCTGATGCGGGCGGATCATGAGGTCAAGAGATCGAGACCATCTTGGCCAATATAGTGAAACCCCATCTCTACTAAAAATACAAAAATTAGCTGGGCGTGGTGGCATGGGCCTGTCGTCCCAGCTACTCTGGAGGCTGAGGCAGGAGAATTGCTTAAACCCGGGAGGCAGAGCTTGTAGTAAGCCGAGATCACGCACTGTACTCCAGACTGGTGCCTGGCAATGGAGCGAGATTCTATCTCAAAAAAAAAAAAATCTCTTCACATGTATCTCCTGCTGCTTCTCCTTCTCTGGTTGAGCCCTGGCTGATACGGATGTCACTTCTGAGATGAAGTGATAAAAGGCTGTGACTTTCAACTTGCTTGCATTCTCCCCTGGCTTTTCTGGCATGCCTGCTTTGACATGGAGAACCACCTTGCAACACCCTGGGGGAACCCTCCAGTGAAGAACCAGCAAGGAACTGAGGTCCTCTATCCAACAGCCTGTGAAGAACTTCAGCCTGCCAGGAACCACGTGAGTGAGCCAAGAAGTGGAGTCTACTCCAGTTAATCCTTGAAATGACTATGGCTTCAGCCAACACCTGATTACAGCATCATGAGAGACTCTAAAGCAGAGGACCCTGCTGTGCATGACTGGAAATGGTGACATGTTTACTGTTGTTTATAGCCACTAAGTTCTGGGGTATTTTGTTATGATTCAATAGATAATACAGATTGATTCAAACAAACTGGTTTTAAAATACAGTACAAAATGTCATTCTTCCAGATAAATTTTTAGCCACTGACAACACCTCCATATTTCCTAATTCATTATCTTCAGAGAGAAAATCTAATTGGTTCAACACATTTAAATAAGAACCTAGTAACAGAACACTTTAGTCTGATCATAGTCATTGGCTCTCTTTGGGTCAGGTGCCCATCCCTAGTCTAATCAGCTATGGCCAGGGTGGGGAGGATGGTTGAGACACAGAGCTCTGTGATCGAACCAAAGGCTGATGTTCTGCAAAACCTGTGAGTGAGACTGTTTCTCTTGGAAGAATTGATGAAGCCCAACAGGGAATCATAATGTACATGCCTAACAAATAGCCAGAATCACAGAACTGTGAATACATCAGCCAATGTTGATACTCAAAATATTTAACCAACCATCTAGCAAGGGCACCAACCTATCTAAGTGGTCACTTGGCCAGTCAGAATGGATGCTTGTAGTATATTATGCTGGTGTGTGTGCATGAATACCAGCTCTGATACAAGCCCAGATACCTTCATGCACATTTATTTTCTTCAAGTGTTAAAAATAAAAATAAAAAACAGAAATTTCTGTTGCATCTTTCAGATGCAACCTCTCCCACTCCTAGGTTCCTGGAAAGAATGTGCTTCCCTGTCTCTTTGATGCTGAGCTTGCTTCTGTGACTTGTTTTGGCCTCATAGTAAGTAGAGTGTGCTATCCTGTCTCTCCACCTGGGTTCCGCCATCCATGTAAGTTGCTTTGGCTGGTGGGGTGTTAGCAGATGTCATGCAAGACTTGAAACAAGGTTGCACTAGCTTCACTATAGGAAGAACAAGCCTTGAGTAACCTTTTGTTTAAGGAGACAGGCAGAGAAGTACATCCTAGGTCTGGCTTGGAGCCAAAGCAGCTGAGTCCTAATTGACCCACAGATATGTAAAAAATAACTAGTAAAAGATCCGGGCTCAGTAGCTCATGCCTGTAATGGCAGCACTTTGGGAGGCCAGGGTGGCTGAATCACCTGGGGTTGCGAGTTGGAGACCAGCCTGACCAACATGGAGAAATCCCGTCTCTACTAAAAGTAAAAAAATTAGCTGGGCGTGGTGGCTCATGCCTGTAATCCCAGCTACTTAGGCGTCTGAGGCAAGAGAATCGCTTAAACCCAGGAGGTAGAAGTTGCGACGAGCCAAGATGGTGCCATTGCACTCCAGTCTGGGGAACAAGAGCAAAACTCTGCCTCAAAAAAAAAAAAAAAAAAGGTTTGCTTTTTAAATTTGTTTTTTAATCAGCGGTACTCCAGACAGGATTTTTGTTCAGCCTTTGCTAAGTACATTCCTCCTGACTGTCACAAGGTTATTATCTTTTTGGCCAAGACAATGTATTTAACTGCGGCCTTGCAGTATAACAGAGAAACTCTTCAAAGATAAACAGGAGGCAGTCACAAAGAAATCCCGCATGGCCTGCACCACACGCCAGACTTCAAGGAGCAAATCCACAGATGTGCCCACTGAAGTTTAAGAGGCAGCTTAACAGATGTACAAAGCTGCAGATCAGAGGGGATATAAAACAGTTAAACTTGCTTAAAGGCACAATGTGTCACCATCTAACAGTTACATGCATCCTAAGCCCCACCGAGGAGAAACATGCACCGGCCGGTGCTCCTGGCTGTCGGCATGCCAGGAAGATTACAAAAAAGCCATGCTGTGATACGTTGCCCTCCTGCCTGAGAAGCTACTATTAAGCTGAGTATTT
>PVKP010021566.1:0-38918 GCA_004027715.1 Plecturocebus donacophilus
CCCAGCTAATTTTTGTATTTTAGTAGAGACGGCTGGACTTTTTTTTGTAAGATCATGCATACCAGACTGCTATAAAATGCTCAACAAATACGAATAGTTTTACTTTAGTGGATTTTGATGATGGCGCCCCCTAGGGGAAACTTTGTTAGTTGGGAATCTTGAATTGTGCCCTCCAGCCTCCAAATGTGCTTGCAGACATTTGTGTCTTTGAAAACCCTGTTTGTGGCTAGTCGCAAGATGGTGACTTATCTCGATTGATCACAGTTACAGATCAAACTCCTTGTTCTACTCTTCCTCACCTTCTCACTACTGCACTTGACTTGTCTTTAAGAAAGGAAGAAAGGGCTGGGTGTGGTGGCTCACGCCTGTAATTCCAGCACGTTGGAAGGCCGAGGAGGGCAGATCAGGAGGTCAGGAGTTAAAGACCAGCCTGGCCAGCATGGTGAAATACTGTCTTTACTAAAGATACAAAAAATTAGCTGGGCATGGTAGTGCACCTGTAATCCCAGCTACTCAGGAGGCTGAGGGGAGAATTGCTTGAACCCAGGAGGCGGAGGTTGCAGTGAGCCGAGATTGCACCATTGCACTCTAGCCTGGGTGATGGGGTGAGACTCCATCTCAGAAAAAGAAAGGAAGAAAGGGCTGGGCGAGGTGGCTTACATCTGTAATCCCAGAACTTTGGGAGGCAGAGGCAAGCGAATCACTTGAGGTCGAGAGTTGGGAGACCAGCCTGGCCAACATGGCGAAATCCCTTCTCTACTAAAAATACAAAAAGTAATCGTGGTGATGAGTGCCTGTAATCCTAGCTACTTGGGAGGCTGAGGCTGGAGAATCACTTGAACCCAGAAGGTGGAGGTTGCAGTGAGCCAAGACCATGCCATTGCACTCCATCATGAGTGACAAACACTCTGTTTCCAAAAAAAAAAAAAAAAAAAAGAGAAAAGTTAAAAGAAAAAGAAAAACCTCTTTGCAATAATCTGCACCTAGAACCTGACTATTTTGTTCATAAACACAAATTGTTTTGGTTCCAAGAATGTAAGAACTGTGTATGATAGAATATGTTAGGAAGAATAAAAAAATAAATAAAAATAATAATAAAAATTAAAAAGAATGTAAGCGCCACGAAAGTCTGGGCTTTGTTTTGTTTGCAAGTTGCAAGTGTTCACAAGTTTGGAATGTCTATGTTGCTGTCTTTGCCTCACCGGGGCCCTCCCCTGCATTAGTTGGTGCTCGTCAGTGTCAGTATGACAGCACTGTGACACTCCACTGTGATGCTAGGACAGGCAAAGACATGGGACAACTTCATCATGTGTCCTAGTGGGGCATGCCGAAGCATTAACCCATTGAAAAAGATGGTTTAGACCAGGCGTGGTGGCTCACGCCTGTAATCCCAGCACTTTGGGAAACTGAGGCAGGCGGATCACCTGAGGTTGGGAGTTTGAGACCAGCCTGACCAGCATGGAGAAACCCCATGTCTACTAAAAACACAAAGTCGAGTGTGGTGGCACACGCCTGTAATCCCAGCTACTCGGGAGGCTGAGGCGGAAAAATCGCTTGAACCTGGGAGGTTGTGGTGAGCTGGGATGGCACCACTGCACTCCAGCCTGGGCAACAAGAGTGAAACTCCATCTCAAAAACAAACAAACAAATAAACAAAAACAACCATGATTTATTGCTGTGTAAATTACTCTCCTTTTCTTTATCCTTTGTACTAGTTATGGCATTATACTATTATTTTATTGTATTTATTTATTTATTTTGTGATGGAGTCCTGCTCTGTCACCCAAACTGGAGTGCAGTGGCTCAGTCTCGGCTCACTGCAACCTCTGCCTCCCAGGTTCAAGCGGTTCTCCTTCCTCAGACTCCCGAGTAGCTGGGACTACAGGTATGTGCCACCATGCCTGTGTAATTTTTGCATTTTTTTGTTTGTTTGTTTTTAGTAGAGATGGGGTTTTACCATGTTGGCAAGGCTGGTCTCAAACTCCTGACCTTGTGATCCGCCCGCCTGGCCTCCCAAAGTGCTGGGATTACAGGTGTGAGCCATTGTGCCCAGCTAAACCTTTATATATATGTATATAAATAACTGAGACTTTGTCACCAGGGATAGAGAAGTGGCTGCTACTTTGTAAATCAGACAGGAATGTGGCTGCTGTAATCTGGAGATTAAGCGAGGGGGATTAGGGATAGAGATGCTTCTGTGATGAGGATCAGATCAAACACAGATGGGTGAGAGATGATACTTCCTAATCAGGATGCAATTATTCAGCAAACTAATCTGTGTTGTTCCTGTCCCTGAGGACAGAGCTGTGAGCAAGAACCACAGGTTCTCCTCTCATGCACTCACAGTCCAGGAGTTGAGCAAAAGCCAAGATTCAAGTAAGGAGGCCAGCCGTGCACAATGGCTCATGGCTGTAATACCAGTGTTTTGGGAGGCCAAGGCAGGTGGATCGCTGGAGTCCAGGAGTTCAATACCAGCCTGGGCAACATGGCAAAACCTCACCTCTACAAAACAATTAGCTAGGCGTGGTGACACATACCTGTGGTCCCAGCTACTCGGGAAGATAAGACAGGAGAATGACTTGAGCCCAGGAGGTGGAGGTTGCAGTGAGCTGAGATTGTGCCACTGCACTCCAGCCTGGGCAACAGTGAGAGACTCTGTCAAAAAAAAATTGAAAAAAGAATTGCAAAAATAAGAAAAATTTTACAGGCTGGGTGTAGTGACTCATGCCTGTAACCCCAGCACTTTGGGAGGCCCAGGCGGGAGAACTGCTTGAGCCCAGGATGTTGAGCCTGCAGTGAGCCATGATGGAGACACTGCACTCCAGCCTGGGCAACAGAGTAAGACCCTGACTCAAAAAAAAAAAAAAGAAAAGGAAAAAGCAATTAAAGACAAGTATCAAGGCAATGGTTTGTAGCTAGAAACATCAGGGCATCCTAACCCAACGGCACCAAGGAGGAAAAAGTATTAGACACATGCTGATACTTCAGACAAAAAAAAATTTTGTTTTTTTGAGATGGAGTTTCACTCTTGTTACCCAGGCTGGAGTGCAATGGTGCGATCTCAGCTCACCACAACTTCCACCTTCCAGCTACAAGCGATTCTCCTGCCTCAGCCTCCCGAGTAGCTGGGATTACAGGCACGCACCACCACACCTGGCTAATTTTTGTATTTTTAGTAGAGACGGGGTTTCTCCATGTTGATGAGGCTAGTCTTGAACCCCCGACCTCAGGTGATCTGCCCGCCTCAGCCTCCCAAAGTGCCGGGATTACAGGTGTGAACCACCGTGCCGAGCCGACAAAGAATTGTTATCCCCATTGTACAGACGAGGAAACTGAGCCTTAGAGTTAAAACTTTGCTTGGGATTTGCAGCTCTGAGAGGGGAGAGAAAGCCTGTGTGGGAAGAAGCAGGCAGGAAAGGCCTCTCAGAGCACGACCGGATCTGAAAACCCCTCACCTGTCCACACCTGGGGCGGATCCTCTTCTTGCTCTCGCTCAGTCTCCTCCAAAAAATCTTCCAGAAGCTTCTCTGCTTTTCGGGCCTCAGCACTCTCTGGGGCCGCCCAGCCCAAAAAGGTTCGGACACGGCCCAGGTCCGAGTGAGCAGGGGGGTCTCGGAAATCCTGAGGGTGGTCCTGCAGCCAGGAGCCCAGCACTGACACCACAGCCCTGGCCAGAGAGGCAGGGTCTCAGAGCCGGGTCCAGAGTGGTGGGGGACCCAGAATGTGACTCCTGGTACTTTTCTCTCCCTCCCTCCTTCCCTCCCTTCCTTTCTTTCCTTCCTTCCCTTCCCTTCCTTCCTTCCTTCCTTCCTTCCTTCCTTCCTTCCTTCCTTCCTTTTTTTGACAGACTCTTGCTTTGTTGTCCAGGCTACAGTGCAGTGACACTGTCTTGGGTCACCACAACCTCCGCCTCCTGGGTTCAAGCGATTCTCCTGCCTCAGCCTCCTGAGTAGCTGGGACTACAGGTGCATGCCACCATGCCCAGCTAATTTTTGTCTTTTTAGTAGAGATGGGGTTTCACTATGTTGCTCAGGCTGGTCTTGAACTCCTGACTTCAAGATCCGCCCACACTGGCCTCCTAAAGTGCTGGGATTATAGGCATGAGCCACCGCGCCTAGCCTTCTTCCTCTTCTTCTTCTTCTTTATTTTATTTATTTATTTATTTTTCCAGAGACGGGGTTTCACCATGTTGGCCAGGCTGGTCTCAAACTCCTGACCTCAAGTGATCCGCCCACCTTGGCCTCCCAAAGTGCTGGGATTACAGGCGTGAACCACCGCACCCGGCCTCTTTTTTTTTTTTTCTGAGACAGAGTCTCACTCTGTCACCTACGCTGCAGTGCAGTGGCCTGATCTTGACTCACTGCAACCTCAGTCTCCCGGGTTCAACTGATTCTCATCCCTCAGCCTCCCAAGTAGCTGGGACTACAGGCGCGCACCATCACACCTGGCTAATTTTTTTTGTATTTTTAGTAGAAAAAGGGTTTCTCTATGTTGGCCAGGCTGGTCTCTAACTCCTGACCTCTAGTGGTCCACCTGCCTCCACCTCCCAAAATGCTGGGATTACAGGTGTGAGCCACCTCGCCCAGCCTGACTCCTGGTCTTTTATTATCTAACCTGCAATTTTCTTTTTTTTTTTTTTTTTTTTGAGATTGAGTCTTGCTCTATCGCCCAGGCTGGAGTGCAATGTCATGGTCTTGGCTCACTGCAACCTCCGCCTCCCGAGTTCAAGTGATTCTTTTGCCTTAGCCTCCTAAGTAGCTGGGATTACAGGTGCCCGCCACCATGCCTGGCTAATTTTTGTAGTTTTAGTAGATACAGGGTTTCACCATGTTGGCCAGGCTGGTCTCAAACTCCTGACCTTCTGATCTGCCCACCTGGACTTCCCAAAGTGCTGGGATTAGAGGCTTGAGCCACTGCGCCTGGCCCCAACCTGCAATTTGCAAAACCCCAGGCTGGTCGCTAACCTTTGTCCTCTGGGATTTTCCTCCCCCGCCACTCCCCTATTTGATGGGGGACCAACCTCAGGTTCTTGTTGAAGCTCAGCTCTTGTCCCGCTGTCTTCTTGATCTCTACCCTGGGAAGAGGCCCCCCCAGCAGGTGAGGAAGGGGGAATCTAGAGGGGCCTTAGGAAGAGGGCTCTGGGTTTGGGAGGTGTTTCCTGGTCCCACCTGAGGAGGTGAGGGTGTGCCCAGGTGGGGATCTAGGGTGGGAACACAGAGGTTTTGAGTTGCTACTGACCCGGGAGGTGGGGGCGGCGGCATTGGTGGCAGCAGAAAGCCCAGAAGGCGGGCAGTGGGTATGAAGGTCTGGTGGGTGGCCAGGAAAGCGGGCACAAAGCTGGGGTCCTGCTCACGGTCTCCAGACACCAACTCTCCCACCAGACACTCCAGGCGCGCTGCCCTCAGCACCCGCACTTTGCTGGTTCGATAGTGGAGGAAGGTATTGGCAGCAGATGGGCTGAGGGCCTGCAGGAGGGGAGGGATGGCCAGAAAGACCAGGAGTGATCCCCGAAGCACCTTCTCTAATCACGTTCATTCCTAGCACCACTCTTCTTTCTTTACTTTTTTTTTTTTTTTGAGATGGAGTCTTGCCCCGTCACTCAGGCTGGAGTGCAATGGTGTGATCTTGGCTCACTGCAACCTCCGCTTCCAGGGTTCAAGGGATTCTCCTGCCTCAGCTTACCGAGTAGCTGGGATTACAGGTCCACGTCACCATACCCAACTAATTTTTTGTATCTTTAGTAGAGATGGGGTTTCACCATGCTGGCCAGGCTGGTCTCGAACTCCTGACCTCATGATCCATCACCTCGGCCTCCCAAATGCTGGGATTACAGGCGTGAGCCACTGCACCCAGACCCTAGCACTGCTCTTTGTTTTTTTTTTTTTGAGACAGAGTCTCGATCTGTCACCAGGCTGGAGTGCAGTGGCGCAATCCTGGCTCACTGCAACCTCTTGGGTTCAAGCAATTCTCTGCCTCAGCCTCCCGAGTAACTGGGATTACAGGCACCTGCCACCATGCCCGGCTAATTTTTTGTATTTTTATTGGAGATAGGGTTTCACCATCTTGGCCAGGCTGGTCTTGAACTCCTACCTTGTGATCCACCCACACTGGCCTTCTAAAGTGCTGGGATTACAGGCGTGAGCCACCGCGCCCGGCTCCTGGCACCGCTCTTGCATGTGATTCCTCTGACTTCCAACATCTTGGAGTTATTGTTTTGGTTTGGTTTTTTTTTAGAGACAGGGTCTTGTTTTGTTGCCCAGGCTAGGGTGCAGTGGCACAATCATAGCTCACTGCAGCCTCCAACTCCTAGACTCAAGTGGTCCTCTGCCCTAGCCTTCTGAGTAGCTGGGACCACCGCTGGGCACCACCACGCCCACCTAATTATATATTTATTTATTTATTTATTGTCGGAGAATCTTGCTGTGTTGCCCAGGCTCGTCTCAAATTTCTGGCCTCCTGCCTTGGTCTCCCGAAGCACAGGGATTATAGGTGTGCGCCCCACACCTTCCCTACTTGGAGTTGTTACTCAGCCCATCCACCAGTAGCTCCTGCAACCTGCCCTCCGTCTCCCATGCCCTGTCCCCTACCCACCCCCAACACACACTCTTGGCCACCCCCAGCTTCCCTCAGCCCTCCTGACACGCTTCACTGGCTGCCCCACCCGCCCTCACCTGGCCACTTCTAAACCAACCCCATTCCACCTTCCAGCCCCAGCCCTCTACACCGGCCTTTCCTCACCGGGCCGTCCAGTTCTGCCCTGACCAATTTGTACCCAGGCTCCTCTTGGGAACTGCGCAGCCATCAGCTGGCCCCACCCCTATTCCTTGGATCTCCCCATTTACCTGGCCGCCCCCAGGCCCTTTTCTACCCTCACCTGGTCGCCTCTGAGCCCCCCTTCCTTCCGCCCGCGGCACCCCGCGGCCACACCTCCGCTCTCCAGCTCCGTCCTCACCTGGTCGCTTCGCGCCCCGCCCGCCCACCGGACCCCCTGCTCACCTGGCTGCCCCCAGGGCCCTCCCCCGGGCTCAGGCGCTGACTGCGCCGCCGCCTCAGGGAGACACTGTACACCGCGCCGTCCTCCGTCTCCTCGCCCCAGTCCTGCAGCGGCGCCTGGACGCAGAGGAGGACTCAGGGCACCGAAGGGGCGCGCGTCCTGCAGCCCCAGCCTCCTTCGCGGAGCGGACTCGGGCCGAGTTTTCCCGCTCCATCCCCACGCCCCTTCCTGGCCAGAGGCTGCGAGACTCCGGCTGGGGTCCCAGGCTAGTCCCCTCCTCGCTGCGGGTCCCCTCCTCCCAAGTCCTGAGGACGAGGGGTGGCATTTGGGGATGTCCCAGGGTCCAGTCTCATAGAACCTGTCTCTGGCCCTTTCTGCCGACTGCGCTCAGAGACTCCCGCCCCCATCCCTAAGAGGAAACAGTGGCTTCATTGGGTCAAGGGTCGTGAGTCCCCAGGAGGGGACTCCAGGGCAATTTCAAATTGGGAGCAGATGGCGCCCGAAGGGAGGGCACTTGGAGTTTCGGGACCTTGCGGGTCGCCAGGGATGCGGGGTCCGGGAATCCCTTGTCCCCTTACCAGGGCCAGCTCTTTGCCTCCTGTGCGCTCCATGGCCGGCGCCCGTCCCTCTCAGTGGCGCCGCCGAGTGAGGCGGAAGGGCCGGCGGGTGGCGGGCAGTGGCCGAGCGCGGGGGCCACTGGGGCGGGGCGGTCGAGTTGCCGGGGCGGGGCGGGGCGGGCCGGACCCACGGCTCTGGATCCTTCTAGCCGGACCCCGCTCCAGCCCAGGAGAGGTCCTGGCTCTTCCGCCGGGTGCCTATCAATCTGTCCCCAGGAGAAAGGACGCATCTGTCCCCAAGGGAAGGGTCTCTTTTGTATCCCCAGATGTGGGGGAGCTCCTGTGTGGGGGCAGATGTGTGTCCCCAGACCGGAGTCCTCTGTCCTCCAGTGGAAAGGGCTAGCTTGGCCGGGCGCGGTGGCTCACGCCTGTAATCCAAGCACTTTGGAGGCCAAGGCGGGCGGATCACCTGAGGTCGGGAGTTCAAAACCAGCCTGACCAGCTTGGTGAAACGCCGTCTTTAAAAAAAGAAAAGAGAGAAAGAAAAAGAAAGAAAGAAAGAAAGAAAGAAGAAAGAACGAACGAACGAAAGAAAGAAGAAAGAGCGGGCTAGCTTGACCAAGTGTGGGGGCATCTTCCACTTTTGAAGATGATAATGATTTTTTTTCAGACGGAGTTTCTCTCTTGTTGCCCATGCTGGAGTGCGATGGCCAGATCTTGGCTCACTGCAACCTCCATTTCCTCGGTTCAAGCAAGTCTCCTGCCTCAGCCTTCCAAGTAGCTGGGATTACAGGCACCCGCCACCACACCCGGTTCTTTTTGTGTGTGTGTATTTTTAGTAGAGATGGAGTTTCTCCATGTTGGTCAGGCTGGTCTCGAACTCCCGACCTCAGGTGATCCACCCACCTCAGCCTCCCAAAGTACTGGAATTACAGACGTGAACCACTGTGCCCGATCGATTATTTTTATTTTGAGACGGAGTCTCATTGTCATATACAATGGAGTACAGTGGCTTGATCTCAGCTCATTGCAACCTCCGCCTCCCGGGTCCCAGTTCAAGCAATTCTCATGCCTCAGCCTCCCAAGTAGCTGTGATTACAGGTACCACCGCCATGCCTGGCTATCTTTTGTACTTTTAGTAGAGAAGGGGTTTTGTCATGCTTGCCAGGCTGGTCTCAAACTCCTGGACTCAAGCGATTCGCCTGCCTCGGCCTCCCAAAATACTGGGACTACAGGCGTGAACCAAGTGCCTAACTTTACTATTTTTTTGAGACAGGATCTCACTCCCGTTGCCCAGGCTGGAGTACAGTGTCGCGATCTCAGCTCACTGCAACCTCCACCTCCTGGGTTCAAGCGATTCTCCTGCCTCAGTCTCCCAAGTACCTGGGACTACAGGTACACGCCACCACGCCCGGCTATTTTTTTGGGGTGGGGGGAGTAAGAACGGTTTTTCACCATGTTGCCCAGGCTGGTCTGGAAACCCTGGGCTCAAGCAATCCACCCAGCTCAGCCTCCCAAAGTGCTGGGAAATCAGAGAATACAGGTCTGTGGCCCTGGGTTTTCAGGGACAGCCGTCTCTTGAGTGGTGCAGGGTCATGAAGAGACAAATACTCAGGGGCTTGGTCTGTGACCTTTATTGCGCAATTCTGAGGCCAAGGCAGAGCCAGCTGGGGAGATTTACTGTGGGAACGTCTGGCCCGGCCCCTTCCGCTCCCTGTCCGGACTGCGTTCAGCCCTTGAAGGGGATCCGTGGGGCCTGCGCTAGACCCGGAGGAATCGGGGGCTCCCATGGGGGTCGCCAGGGCGAGTCTAGGACCTCCGGGAGCGACGGTGTTTCTTGTGGCTTTCGATTAATTTCTGGGAACGGATCTTGAGCGATGCGCGGGTCACTACCTCGCTGTCCTCCTCCTCACTCTCTTCGTCTGCGGGGGGTGGGGGGGAAGCAGGGTGCGTTGAGGGATCCGGGTCCTTATCCCCGGGTCTCCTTCCCAGTCTTACCACCCCATTCCACCCCCACCTTGGCCCTGAGCAGGGTATCTGACAGACAACCTCTGCTCCCCAGCTTGGGGCTCCAACCGCACCCCTTCATCCTCCCACCCATACTGACCAAAAAACTTGTCCTTGGAAGTAGCAAGGGGCAGGGCGATGCGGGTGTTGTAGCGGGGCAGCCTTCCCTCTAAGCTGGCAAGGAACTAAGCGAGCAAGAAATCACGTTCCCACCGAGAAATCACGTTCTCCCTCCTCCCTACTCCATTCCAAGATATGCCCTGGTTTTAGCTGGAGACCACTGCCCACTCCCATCCCTCCTTCAGCAGACACCTTGATACCCGGCTTCACCCCCTCATCGCTCAGGTCCTCCCTGGTCTCTGGGGCCCTGCCACTAGGCCTGTCCCCATCCCGATTGCTCAGCCTCGTCCTCTGGCCTCCTGGACCCGCCCTGGTTTCTTTTCTTTTCTTTCTTTTTTCTTTTTTTTTGAGAAGGAGTTTCGCTCTTGTTGCCCAGGCTGGAGTGCAATGGCTCGATCTTGGCTGCAAGCTCCACCTCCTGGGTTCAAGAGAGTCTGGTGCCTCGGCCTCCCGAATAGCCGGAATTACAGGCGTCCACCTCCACGCCCAGCTAATTTTTTGTAATTTTAGCAGAGACTTTTTGTATTTTTAGTAGCGACGGGGTTTCACCATGTTGGCCAAGCTGGTCTCGAACTCCAGACCTCAGATGATCCACCCGCCCCGGCCTCCCAGAGTGCTGGGATTACAGGAGTGAGCCACCGCGACCGGCCACCTGTTCTGTTTTCTTCCCTCGTGGCTCATCAAACCTCATTCGTTGTCCCCGAGATCCCTTCCTGGCTCATCAGCCTGCACCCTGGTCCCCGAGGTTGCCCAGGGTTCCCTGGTTTTCCGCCCCAGCCCCACTCCTCGATCTCTGGAGCCCTGCCCCATGGCTGCAGGGCACCTCGCGGTCGGCGATGTGACGCAGCATCTCCTGGACGTCGTGGCTCCCGAGCTGCGACTGCAGTTTCAGCAGCTTTTCCTCCACGAGGCCCAGCAGGTTTGGCAGATAGTTATCTGCCTGGGGATCCAGCTCCTTTCCCGCGAAGTGACCGTCCTCCTGCGGCCAGGGCGGAGTCCGGTCAGCCGAGAGGGGTGTGGCCTCGCGGACACGCTCCGCCCAGGGGCGGGGCTTTTCCCTCGGGGGCGGGGCCTGGGAGGTAAAGTGCCCATTTACAGGGGCGGTGCTAGTCAGGACGGGGACTCAGGTCTAGGCCACGACTGCGAGGGCGGAGCCTCTGAACTCTAGCTAGAGTGTGAAAAGGTTTCGGGGAGGCCCCTTGGTGGGGACGGTAAGAACTCGAGGGAGGCCATTATGGGAATGTCCTCCTGAAGAAATGGGCCTCTGCTGCGGGCACGATAGGGCTACTGTCTCGGGTTGCTCCAGAGTTGCAGCGAGGTCTCCGAGGTTTTCGGTGGGGACAGGGTGGGACTTTCCCTTGGAGGTGGAGCTTGAGACAGGACAGGGTCTCCGAAGTCTTGGGCTTCTTTGAGGGTGTGAGAGTTCCCCCAGGGATGTGGGGCGGGGATTCTGAGGAATGGGGCGGGGCCTCTGTCATCCGGGACACAGGAGGGGGGTTCCCTAGGACAGGCCGCTGCCGCAGGAATCCCCGCTTCGTGGTTGCTTGTCATCGGTCCCGGGGGGCCCTGGAGGGGCTTCCTCTGGGCGGGGCCTACCACAGTGATGCGGATCAGCTTGCTGGCCAGGTGCTCCAGGCTGTCCTTGACCACTTGCATTGCCCGAAAGGTGCGCTCCAGCTGGTCCTGGGCCTCGGCGTACCCCCGCTCCTCCTGCTTGAGGCGTTCCTGCGTCTCGGCTTGCAGTTTCTGCCGGCTGCAGGGAACGGGAGGTCGCCACGGGGGGTTCAGTCCGCCCCGCCGCCGCCCCGCCGCCCTCCCCAGGATCCCGGGGCCTCACCTCACCATCTTGGCCTCCCCCGAGTACATGAAGTCTTCCAGCTCCCGCTGCAGCTGTTGCTTCTTCTGCTTCAACCTCGCTAACGTCTGCTCGTTCTCGCTCTTGAGAGCCTGGAGCTTCGCGAAGGTGTCGCCCTGGGCCAGGAACCGCCGCACCACCGACTGCGGACCACCCAGCCCCAGTCAGAGTCAGGGTCCAGGGAGGTGCAGGAGCGCTCCACCTCCTGCCCCCACCCTGCGTCCCCTCGGAAGGACAGGTGGCCTGAGCTGGCACCTTTTACACAGCGATGTATGGAGACACTGTGGGTTGGAGTTGGGGCCACTTCAAGGGTGAGCCGCCCTGGATATATCATTTTTACGGGGCCCTTTCTGGCCCATATACGGAATTTGAGCCGGGCACGGTGGCTCACACCTGTCATCCCAGTACTTTAGGAGGCCGAGGCGGGCGGATCACGAGGTCAAGGGATCGAGACCGTCCTGGCCAACTTGGTGAAATCCCGTCTCTACTATAAAAAATACAAAAATTGGCCGGGCGCGGTGGCTCACGCCTGTAATCCTAGGACTTTGGGAGGCCAAGGTGGGTGGACCACCTGAGGTCAGGAGTTCAAGACTAGCCTGGCCATCATGATGAAACCCTATCTTTAAAAAAAACAAAACAAAACAAACAAAAGTTAGCCGGGCGTGGTGGTGCACGCCTGTAGTCCCACTGGGGAGGCTGAGGCAGAAGAATCACTTGAACCCCAGAGGCAGAGATTGCAGTGAGCTGAGATCAGGCCACTGCACTCTAGCCTGGGCGACAGAGTGAGACTTCGTCTCAAAAAAAATAAAAAAAATATATAAATACAAGGAATTTGAGTCAGTCCAAATTCGGGGGCAGCTGGATAGGTGAACATAACTTCTTTCCAAAATCAACGTGACATCAATTTCTGGCCGTGAATCTCCCCCCGTCTCACAGGAAATACCGCCGTCCTCAGAGCCATCCCCTCACAACGCCCAAATCTGGAAAAGGGCTGCACCTCGGTGCCCCAGATGACCCCCTAGGTGTCCTCCCATAGGCGGAAGTTCCAGAACTCCTCGGGGGTCGGCCCCATAGGAGGAGCAGCAGGTTGGCGGGCACCCAGAGGGAAGAAACAGGGTTGGGGTCCAGTGTTCGCTGGCGGGACCTGGGGCCCAAGAGGGTACACACTGGTCTTAGAATACTGCAAGGAAGACACTGCAAAGTGAGGGACCTGGGGCAGGGATGCCACTTGCAGACACTGGAGACAGAATGAGAGAGGAAATTCCCAATTCTCCTAGAGCTGGCATGGCAAAGGAGTTAGCACGGTGCAAGAGAGAAAGGAAGGCGAGCATAGAAATGATCGAGAATGTAGACAACTCCTGGGGTTTTGCTTCCAAGGGCAGCAGAAAAACTAAATGGTAGCTGGAGGGGGAAGAGATATTTTTCAAGAAAGGAGCAGGTTTGTGAGCTGAAGAACTGACCTGGCAGAGGGGAGGCAGAGTGTGTCGGTTTCGTCCGCCTCGGGACCCCAGGGTGCATCTGGGGTGGAGGGGGCTCGGCAGAGAGGGCTGCGGGCAGAACTCACGTGCGAGTCGGCAGTGCCGGTGGCGTCCTTGACCTTGTCAAAGATCATCTCCATCTGGTACATGCTCCAGCGCCGCCGCAGCTCCTCCTCCTTGGCATGCAGGCTGTCCTGGATGGTGTCTTCAGACTGCAGCAGCAGGTTCTCACGGTGGGTCTGCTCATGGGTTGAGGTCAGAGCCAGGGTCAGCTCGTGGACAGCGTTTAGGGCGGAGGATGGGGAGGGAGATCCAGACTGGGACCCCAAAGGGAACAGGACTCGAACTGGAGGGAGGGGAGAGGGCAAAAGTTTGGGGCCAGATAAGGGCACTGGGCAGGGGTCAAGAAAGTGAGACAAGGCCAGACGCGGTGGCCATGGCTCACGCCTTTAATTGCAGCAGTTTGGGAGGCCGAGGCGGGAGGATCGTTTGAGCCCAAGGGTTTGACCAGCTTGGGCAATATGGCAAAATCCTATCTATACAAAAAATACAAAAATTAGTAGGGCGTGGTGGCGCGCCTCTAGTCCCAGCTACTTGGGAAGCTGAGGTGAGAGGATCACTTGAGCCCGGGAGGTCGAGTCTGCAGTGAGCTATGATCAGCCTGAGCTACAGAGTGAGATCCTGTCTCAAAACACACACACACACCCCCACCTCCCCCCCCTCCCCCCGCCGCCACACACACACTCTACCAAAAAGAAAAAACCCCAAAAACAAAAAGGGCTGGACGAGTGGCAGCCTCAGGACAGGTGCAGGGGGCGGGCCAATAGAAAGGGGGCGGGGCCTTAGGAAACGGTTGGGCTAGAAGCAGGGTCAGATTTAGGACAGGCAGTCTACTCTAGGGGGAAAGGATGGGTAGGGGTCAGTGAGTAAGGGGAAGGCTGGAGGCCATGTCAGAGCCAAAACGGAACAGCCTCCTAGGAGGGCAGGGGAGGAGAGGGGTCAGGGATATAGGAAGAGTCTTTGCACCAACTGGGGGTGGAGTCAGGGAGGGGCGGGGCTAGGAGAAACTTCGGAAGTGGGAGAAGGCCTAGGATGAGATAGAGCCAGGGCAAGGCCGGGCTGGGCTGGGCTGGAGCCACAGCTGCGTACCCCTGGGTGTGCCCACCTTGCGCTCCATGCGCTCGTTCTCCAGTTTCCTCTCCTCGGCTCGCTTCTTGCACTCACTTACGTAGCGTTCCCGCTTCTTGCGCTCTCGAACCAAGGTCTTCTCCAGACACTGCAGTTGGTTCTGGAGGGCGGGCAGGGGAGCAGGGGGACCGGATGGCACCTACCGCCACCCGCCGCAGGGTGCTAGGAGATAGATGGGGGCGGGGGCGTTGGGAAAGCTCAGGGACAGCTGGGATCAGATTCTTAAGCTGCGAGACCGCAGCAGCTGGGCAGGACGGCCGGGGGCGAGAGGGCTGGCACCTTGGCAATCTCCCGGGCGTTGAGGGCCTCTTGGTTCACCAGGTGCAGTGCCTCCAGCTCGTGTTTGGTCCTCACCACCTCAGCCTCCATGAAGTCCAGCCGGTTCCCCAAGTGGAGGTTCTCGTCCTGGGGCGTCGTGGGGGGGGTGTTGGGGAGATAAGGCAGGCCTGTGACTGCTGTCCCTCGCCCCTGCTTGCCCCCTCACCCGAGCCCTCCTAGTCCTACCTGTAGATAGGCCTTGAGCTGCAGGTACACACTGGTAATGCGCTTGGCCTCCTCCACCTTCATCCGGGTCTTCTCCAGGCGGTTCTCCAGGTTCCGCGTGGTCTAGAGAGCGGCAGGGCTGGGCTGAGTGCCCTCCGCACTCGATCCGTCCCACAGGACCCTCTGCCCTGCAGGCCTCTCTCGGCCCTACCTTGGCCATCTCCGAGTGGCTGTTTTGCGCGTGCGCCCTCTCCAGGTGGCGCAGGCTGTACTGGAGCTGGAGCTCCTCCAGCCGCCTCTGCAGCAACACCACCTGGTGCTGCAGGGCGTTCCGCTGCTTCACCTTCTCGCTCAGCCGATGGTCTAGGTGCTCCAGAGCCTGCTGCAAGGGGGCGAGCGAAAGCAGGGGCCTGAACACCCCATCCCAGCACACACCTAGCGCTTCCTCCCTTCCTTCTCCCATACTGTGGCTTCCAGGATGCCCCTCTCCAGTTTTCCACCCACCTCCCTGACAACCCCTTCTGTGTTGTTTTTGGAGACAGAGCACCGGCCTCTTCTCTCTGTCCACACTGACTACCTTGGTTATCTTACACACACTCAGGGTTCTAAATTTTTTTCTTTTTTTGAGATGGAGTCTTGCTCTATCGCCCAGGCTGGAGTGCAGTGGCGTGATCTCGGCTCACTGCAACTTCTGCCTTCTGGGTTCAAGTGACTCTCCTGCCTCAGCCTCCTGAGTAGCTGGGACTACAGGCGACTGCCAACATGCCTGGCTAATTTTTGCATTTTTTTTTTTTTTTAGTAGAGACAGGGTTTCACCATGTTGGTCAGGCTGGTCTTGAACTCCTGACCTTGTGATCCACCCGCCTAGGCCTCCCAATCTGCTGGGATTACAGGTATGAGCCATTGTGCCTCACCTCCAAAAATTTTTTTTTTTTTTTAGAGACAGGGTTTCATTATGTTGTCCAGGCTGGTCTCAAACTCCTGACCTCAGGTGATCTGCCCACCTCCGCCTCCCAAAGTGCTGGGATTACAGGCGTGAGCCACCGCGCCTGGCCATTTTTTTCTTTCTTTCTTTATTTTTGAGACGGAGTCTCGCTCTCTCGCCCAGGCTGGAGTGCTGTGCCTTGATGTTGGCTCACTGCAACCTCTATCTCCTGGGTTCAAGTAATTCTCTTGCCACAGCCTCGCGAGTAGCTGGGATTACAGATGACCACTACCATGCCTGGCTAATTTTTTTTTTTAAACAGAGTCTCATTCTGTTGCCCAGCCTGAAGTGATCTCGGCTCACTGCAACCTCTGTCTCCCAGGTTCAAGCAATTCTTCTGCCTCAGCCTACCAAGTAGCCAAGAATACAGATGTGTGCCACCACACCCAGTGAATTTTTGTATTTTTAGTAGAGACAGGGTTTCACCATGTTGGCCAGGCTGGTCTTGAACTCCTGACCTCAGGTGATCCACCCACCTTGGGCTCCCAAAGTGCTGGGATTACAGGTGTGAGCCACTGTGCTCAGCCAGTATGAGCTGTTTTTAGAAGTGGAGACTTGGTCTGTTTTTTATTTGCTTTTTTAAAAGACAAGGTTTCACCATATTGGCCAGGCTGGTCTTGAACTCCTGACCTCAGGTGATCTGCCCACTTTGGCCTCCCAAAGTGCTGAGATTACAGGTGTGAGCCACCATACCCAGCTGACTTGGTCTGTTTTTTCACTGCGGTTACTACCATGCCAGGATGCCAGGTCCAAGGATGGTGAGTAATAAAGATGTAACTGAATAAGCACATGAGTGGCAGCTGGTGTGCAGAAAGGATTGGAGAGGGCGAGCCTGCTGTCCAGCGCCAAGGGGACCCAGGCTGGTAATGAAGGATCAGGTGGGGAGAGGGTGGGGCAAACCTGGCCTGTCTTGTTTTTGAGGTACGGCTTCTCCGACTTCCATTCGCGAATCACCTCCTGGACCACTTTCTCATCTCCCTGCAGGGAGGAGAGTGCAGTCACTTTTCATCATGCCACCTCTAGCTGAGGCCAGGTGCTGTCTCGTTGCCCCACCAGCCCCTGCGGGAACTCCTCCACCCACCTCTTCACCCCTTACCTTGAGCAGGTCCAGCAGCTTTAGTTCCAGTGCCTTAATCTCCTCACGGAGCTGACTGATGGTCTCCTGGTTCTTCTTGATGTTCCACTGTGAGCTCTCAAAAAAAGCCTTCCGGTCACCCTCTGCCGGGCAGGTGAGGTGGACAGACACACAGTTACTGGGTTGGTGGGTGCAACATCCCAGAGAGAAGACTTTTTTTTGCAATCATCAACTTAACATTATAAGAATGCAGCTCTCTCCGATCCATGCCTCCAAGATGACAAAGAAAAGAAGGAACAAAGGTTGTGCCAAAAAGGGCCGTGGCCACATGCAACCTATTCGCTGCATGAACTGTGCCTGATGTGTGCCAAGGACAGGTCATTAAGAAATTTGTCATTCGAAACAGTGGAGGCTGCAGCAGTCAGGGACATTTCTGAATCGAGCATCTTAGATGCCTATGTGCTTCCCAAGCTGTATGTGAAGCTACATTACCGTGTGAGCTGTGCAATTCCCAGCAAAGCAGTCAGGCATCAATCTCATGAAGCCAGCAAGGACCAAACACCCCACCCCGATTTAGGCCTGCACCTGCCCCATGACTCCCACCAAAGCCCATGTAAGGAGCTGAGTCCTTACAGACTGAAGACAGACTATTCTCTGGAGAAAAATAAAATGGAAACTGTACTAAAAGAAAAAGAAAAAGAAAGAATGCAGTCGTCAACCAGCCTGGCTGACACGGCGAAACCCCGTCTCTACTAAAAATACAAAAATTAACTATGTGTGAAGCCAGGCACTGTGGCTCATTCCTGTAATTCCAGCACTTTGGGAGGCCAAGGTGGGCAGATCACATTGTCAGGAGATTGAGACCATCCTGGCCAACATGGAGAAACCCTATCTCTACTAAAAGTACAAAATTAGCTAGGCGTGGTGTTGTATGCCTGTAATCCCAGCTACTTGGGAGGCTGAGGCAGAAGAATCGCTTGAACCCGGGAGGCGGAGGTTGCGGTGAGCCAAGATCGCATCATTGCACTCCAGCCTGGGCAACAAGAGCAAAAAGTCCATCTCAAAAAAAAAAAAAAAAAAAATGTAGAGACATGGTCTCATTATGTTGCCAGGGTTGTTCTCAAACTCCTGGCCTCCAGTGAGCCTTTTATATTGGTCTCCCAAAGTGCTGGGATTACAGGCATGAACCACCATGCTCAGCCTGTGAATACTGTATTTTCAATCTGCATTTAGTTGCAGACTTGGAATCTGGGAATACAAAGGGCTGACTATATTTACTGAAAAAAATCTGAGTATAAGAGGATCTGTGCCCGGGCACGGTGGCTCATGCCTGTAATCCCAGTACTTTGGGAGGCTGATGTGGGTGGATTGATTGAGTTCAGGAGTTCCAGACCAGCCTGGGCACATATGGTGAGACCCCGTCTCTACTAAAACTACAAAAAAAAGTGGCCTGGCATGGTGGTGTGAGCCTGTGAGTCCCAGCTACTCGGGAGGCTGAGATGAAAGGATTGCTTGAGCCCAGGAGTTGGAGACCAGCCTGGGCAGTATAGTGAGAATCCCTCTCTACAAAAAAGAAAATTAGCCAAGCATGGTGGCGTACGTCTGTAGTCCCAGCTACTTGGGAGGCTGTGGCACGAGAATCACTTGAACCTGTGTAGGTTGCAGTGAGTCAAGATCATGCCACTCCTCTCCAACCTAGGCGGCAGAGAGACCCTGTCTCAAACAAAACAAAACAAAAAGAGAGAGAGAGAGAAAGTTACAGGAAAGTATGAAGTACAGTTGACTTGGTTCTGAGCTCATGAGAAGTGTTAAGAGGGAGAGAAGGAAAAACATGAACAAATATGAGTTTTGCCCAGAAGCTGTTCACCTAGACTCATGCTGGAGAAATACCTTTGTCACACCATGCCTGTTCAGAAGATTGTATGGACACTGTTGACCCCTGACCCTCTGTGCCCTCTAGAGCCATCTTACCTAGCAGTTGTATCTTTCTATGTAATTCAGCCACCTGGGAGTGCGGAGAGGGCTTCCCTGCACCTCTGCGGAAGGATCCTGCCTTGGAACGGCCGAGGGTCCAAGCCTGGGTCGCGCCCTTTCCTCGGAGGTGGCTGGGTTTGCCCGAAGGCCCCCTGCCCTTGACCTTGGAAGAGGGCGTCGAAGCCTGATCCTGAGGAGGCAAGGCGTTGGCGGAGGCCGCCCTGCCCAGGGGGAATGTCATGATGGGGTCGGGGCCGAAGGCCCCTAGGGGTTAGGGGGACAACTAGGAGTCAATCGCCCGTCAGTGACCCGTCAGCTCGGACTCCTCGGGCTCTGAAAAATGCGCTTTCCGACCGCTAGGCGGTTGCTCTCAGTATTTCTCGGTTGCTAGGTAACCGCCTCCTCCTCGCCCTCCAGTGTTTCCGTGGAGACGACACGCGTTCCATGACTGACACTGCGCTCTCATTGGTTGACGCTGCATGGAGGGACAGTCCCAACGGTGGGCGGAGCAGAGCCGGGCAGCAGGACAGAGGGTCAGGGCACTTTAGGGTCACGTGACCATCCCATTTCCCTCCAGCCTTTTCCCGCCCCTGAGGGTTCGCAGGCATTTTTCAGGAACTTTCTTTCCGGTTGGAGAAGCCGCCACTCCCAAGATGGTGGTACGTTGCGCCGCCATTAAGAGCCAGCCCTCAGAACTGTCCTCTCTAAGGCGTCACAGTCCTGGCCAAGATGGCCGTCTCGGCTCTGGCACCTCCCCCACTCCTGCCACTCCCAACATGGCGACCCTGACTCGCCGTTCCCGCTGCGGGACGAACGACCGGTAGTGACGGCTCCCAGACATTTCCGCTTTCTTTCTGCAGCAGGAACCGTGCCTGCCGAACCAGAGGGGTGCGGTGGATACTGACCTTTGCCCCGGCCTCGTGTAGGTGATGAACGAGCGGGTGGGAGGTCACCTTAATTTCCTACATGGGGGCAACGGGAGGATGCATGTGTGGGTGTGGACGGCGGAGACTGTTAACCTTTTCGGCCTATTGGCGGGAACTGGGCCACAACTAGGCACGGGAGCGAGGTTTGGAGACCCTCGCCATTGATGTGAGCCAAGTGAGACTGGCTAGGATTAGGGAGATCGCTGCCCCTCGCCGCTATATGGGAAACAAAGTGAAGCCTCATTGCCTGGAAGCGATGGAGGAATCCAGTTAACTGGAAGTAGCCCTCTCCCACTGATCGGATCCCCTTTCTTGCTGCAGCGTGGGGATACACCGCATCTCCCCGCTGTCAGCTTCCTCCTGCAGACCCCGTTTCGGGCCTGAGAGCCTCTGGTGACATGCTGCTGCCGCTGCTTCTGCTGCTACCCTTGTGCTGGGCCGTGGAGGTCAAGAGGCCCCGGGGCGTCTCCCTGACCAGTGAGTCCACCTGTTCACCCTCCCGCCAGGCTGGAGGTGGGAGAGGCCAACATTGGGCCTTGGGAATAGGCGTTTACAGCCTTTTGCCTCAGTTTACCGGCAGTGCTCCGCCGGTGGGGGTGGGAGGGCAGAGGTGGTGTTTGGTGGAGAAGGCCCCTTCCTGCCCTCACGTGAGCTTCCTGCACCGTCGCAGATCATCACTTCTACGATGAGTCCAAGCCTTTCACCTGCTTGGACGGTTCAGCTACCATCCCATTCGATCAAGTCAATGATGACTATTGTGACTGCAAGGATGGCTCTGATGAGCCAGGTGAGCTTTTCCTCTGTTCATGCATCAGATATTTATTGAACACTGCTCAGTGCGAGGCCTGTCTGTGTGACCGAGATACTCCCTGTGCTCGTTCCCCGTTTCGTGGGCAGAAACAAGCCCAGAAGTCAGTGGTCAGTGTTACGGCCCTGGGTAGCTGAAGGAGCCCAGAGTCCTCCTACCCCCAAGCCTGGGGGTCAGAAAAGGCTCCTCCAAGGAGGTGAGGTTTCAGTCGAATCCCAAAAGTGCTGCAGATGGAGGGGCCAACATGGGCAGACCCCTAGAAGTGGGAGACAGGGTGGGGCCGAGAGCAATCCAGGAGAAGACAAAGGTGGGGGGAAACCTTGGTTTTTTGTTTTTGTGTTTTTTGAAGAGACAGGGTCTTGGTCTGTTGTTGAGTCTGGAGTACAGTGGTGTGATTGTAGCTCTCTGCAGCCTGGCACTCTTGAGCTCAAGGCATCCTCCTGCCTTGGCCTCCCAAACTGCTACAGGTTACAGGTTCTAGTCACCAGGATGAGACCCTCCCTTTTTTTTTTTTTTTAGACAGAGTCTTGTTCTGTCGCCCAGGCTGGAGTGCAGTGGCGGGATCTCGGCTCACTGCAACCTCCACAGTTTCAAGGGATTCTCCTGCCTCAGCCTCCTGAGTAGCTGGGACCACAGGTGTGCACCACCACGCCCAACTAAATTTTTTGTATTTTTAGTAGAGACAGGGATTCACCATATTAGTCAAGATGGTCTCCATCTCCTGACCTCTTGATTTACCCGTCTCGGCCTCCCGAAGTGCTGGGATTACAGACATGTGAGCCACTGTGCCCCGCCTTTTTTTTTTAATTTTTTTTTTTTTTTTTTAGATGGAGTTTTGTTCTTATCTCCCAGGCTGGAGTGCAACGGCACTATCTCTGCTCACTGCAACCTCCATCTCCTGGGTTCAAGCGATTCTCCTTCCTCAGCCTCCCAAGTAGCTGGGATTACAGGTGGACACTACCACGTGTGGCAAATTTTTCGTATTTTTAGTAGAGATGGAGTTTCACCATTCGGCTAGGCTGGTCTCAAACTCATGACCTCAGGTGATCCACCCGCCTCGGCCTCCCAAAATGCTGGGATTACAGGTGTGAGCCACCGCACCCAGCCGAGACCCTGTTTTGAAGGGCCTCAGTGAGGAGAGGCAGAAGTGCTCTCCAGGAGCACTGGAGAGCTTTACTTGAGCCCTGGGGGTGCAGTGCACAGCTCTTTCCTTCCCTTGTTCATTCTGTTTCTTGTACTCTGTGTGTGTGGTGTGGGTCAGGGGCCTTTTTTTTTCAGAGACAGAGTCACATTCTGTCGCCCAGGCTGAAGTGCAGTGGCACAATCTCAGTTCACTGCAACCTCCGCATCCTGGGTTCTAACAATTTCCTCCCTCAGCCTCTAGAGTAGCTGGCACTACAGGTGCACGCCGCTACACCCAGCTAATTTTTTGTATTTTAGTAGAGTTGGGTTTCACTGTGTGGCCCAGATTGGTCTCAAACTCCTGAGCTCAGGCAATCTACCTGCCTCAGCCTCCCAAAGTGCTACGATTACAGGTGTGAGCCACCGCGCCCAGCCTGTCAGGGGCTCTTTTTTTTTTTTTTTTTTTTTTTTTTTTTTTTTTTTTTTTTTTTTTTTTTTTGTCAGGGGCTCTTGTCTGTGGATGGGTGGGACATGTCTCACCCTGAGCTGACTCCGAAAACCTTCCCACCCTTTTTTCTCCCAGGCACGGCTGCCTGTCCTAACGGCAGCTTCCACTGCACTAACACTGGCTATAAGCCCCTGTATATCCCCTCCAACCGCATCAACGATGGTGTTTGTGGTGAGTGAGGATGCACCAGGATTTGGGAAAGGTGGTGGAGGGAGGGAGGGAGGGAGGAGGCACTGCCAGGTCTGATCTCGGCTCCTGCCTCTGCTGCAGACTGCTGCGATGGAACAGACGAGTACAACAGCGGCGTCGTCTGTGAAAACACCTGCAAGTACGTGTGACCGTACCCCTCCTGTCACCACACCCCAGGACTTTGCCTGGCCCCACCCAATGAATTGGGCCCATTCTCTTTTCTGCTTTTCTGTATTGGATGCTCCGTTTGTGCCAGGTGCCTTGTGAATTCTAATCACCACCTTTCCCTCTAGTCTGGAAACAGGTAGGATTGTTTCCCAATTCAACAGATGGAGGAACTCAAGTGTAGAAAGGGAAATGATGCCAGGCGTGGTGACTCACGCCTGTAATCCCAGCAGTTTGGGAGGCTGAGGCGGGCGGATCACGAGGTCAAGAGTTGAAGACCAGTCTGGCCAACATAGTGAAACCCTATCTCTACTAAAAATACAAAAATTGGCCAGGTGTGGCGGTGCACACGTGTAGTCCCAGCTATTTGGGAGGCTAAGGCCGGAGAATCGCTTGAACTCGGGAGGTAGAGGTTGCAGTGAGCTGAGATCACACCATTCCACTCCAGCCTGGGCGACAGAGCAAGACTGTGCCTCAGAAAAAAACAACAAAAAAGGGAAATGACTTCCCTAGCGTCACACAGGAGATAGCAGAGCTGGCACTCGGACCCTCATTAGCCAAACTTCTGACTCTAAACTTCCCATTGTCATGCTCTGCAGCGGGCCCTGAAAACCTCAACACCCACAGGCAGGTGAAGCATACAACAGGAGGCGGCCGAGGACGAGGCAGTGTGGAGATGCGGGGATTGTGGCATCCAGAGGAACAGCTGTTCTCAATTCCTGCCAGCCGATCCTTTTGTAGTTCATAAGCACTGTGGTTTTTATTTATTTGTTTATTCATTTTTTGAGACAGTGTGTCACTCTCTCGCCCAAGCTGGAGTGCAGTGGTGTGGTCTTGGCTCACGCCGAGATCTTCTGGGTTCAAGCAATTCTTACACCTCAGCTTCCCAAGTAGCTGGAATGACAGGTGTGCCCCACCATACCTGGCTAACTCTTGTATTTTTAGTAGAGATCTGTTCACCCCAGCCTCCCAAAGTGCTGAGCCACCATGCCTGGCCACCATGATTAGGATTTTATGCATATGTGAGAGCTGTGCCTCCCTTAAACCGTGTTATGACCTTGGCACATTACCTGTCTGACATGACAAAGTAAAAATAAACTGGGCTCATTGTGTGGCTCATGCCTGTATTGCCACCACTTTGGGAGGCCAAGGCAGGAGGATCGCTTGAGCTCAGGAGTTTGAGACCATCCTGGGCAAAATAGGGAGACCCCATGTCTATAAAAGTAAAAATAAAAATTGGAAATTATAGTTTAAAAAATTACTGTCTGGCCATGTGGCTTACACCTGTAATCCCAGTACTTCAGGAGGCTGACACAGAGGATCACTTGAACCCAGGAGTTCGAGACCAGCCTGGGCAATATACTGAGACCCTGTCTCTCCGAAAATGTTTTTAAAAATTATCCGGGTGTGGTGGTTCGTGCCTGTAGACCCAGCTATTCAGGAGGATGAGGAAGGAGGATTGCTTGAGTGTGGGAAGCAGGGGTTGCAGTGAGCTAAAAAGTTAAAAAAACAAAACAAAGTCCAGTCAGTTGTTGGCAGGTGGCATGGCTGGAATAGTGTTTCAAAGAAGTTGAAGGTCCCAATACTTAAATAAACTCTCCGGATTCCAGATCTTTTAAGTAGAAGGTGGATTGAACACAACCAACACACTTTTTTTTTTTTTGAGAGAAAGTCTTGCTCTGTCACCCAGACTGAAGTGCAACGGCTCGATCTTGGCTCACTGCAACCTCCCACTCTGGTTTCAAGTGATTCTCCTGTCGCAGCCTCCCAAGTAGCTGGGATTACAAGTGCCTGCTACCACAACCAGCTAATTTTTGTATTTTTAGTAGAGACGGGGTTTCACCATGTTGGCCAGGCTGGTCTCGAACTCCCAGCTTCAGTTATCCACCCACCTCGGCCTCCCAAAGTGCTGGGATTACAGGTGTGAGCCACCGCGCCCAACCAACCAACACATTTAATAACCGGATTTTCTTTTTGCCTGGGAGTCGTGATTTCTGTTCTTTCTGTCTTCTCTGGTTGTTTGTTTGTTTTAATTATGTGTAAAGACAGGGTCTTTATATGTTGCCCAGGCTGATTGTGAACTCCTGGGCTCACATGATCCTCCTGCCTGCCTTGGCCTCTCAGAGTGCTAGGATTACAGGCATGAGCCACTGCACGCAAGCTAGTCTCCTGTCTCTTGAGAGTTCATATCTAGCTCCACCTCCTAGCACTCCCTAGTCCCTTCCCTGACTCCGGGGGCCTACAGATCCCACTGTCCCTCTTTCAAGGACAGGGATGAAGGATGCTGCTGTTGAGAGGACCTGGGAGGCTGGGAGGAGGGTTTGTTCTCTTATCTTTCCCAGCATGGCTCAGGTGGGGGCCACAGGTGGATTGAGCTATTTTGGAAGAAGCAGACTGGGTGGACCCTAAGTGCCCCACTGGTGGTGCCTGTGTGTCCCCCCACTGCAGAGAGAAGGGCCGTAAGGAGAGAGAATCACTGCAGCAGATGGCCGAGGTCACCCGAGAAGGGTTCCGCCTAAAGAAGATCCTTATTGAGGACTGGAAGAAGGCACGGGAGGAGAAGCAGGTAAGGAGCCTTCGGGGGCTGCCCCAGGGTGATCTGAGAATTGAGACTTTGTAGCATGACCTGCAAGGCTGGGGTGGGGTTTGCCCCTGACTCCTGTCCTGGGGCAAGTGACTGCCTGCCTGCATTTTGCTTTCACGGTTGTGTGCTAGGCATTTAGTCATTGGTTAAGTATAATAGTTTCCAAGTGGGAAGCAGTCAGCTTAGGTATTTATCAGGGCTGTTAGAGACAGAATGCTTGTTCCCAGGTACCACAAGGAAAAATTATCGTTCAGACAAAAAGTTGTCTCAGCAAGGCAATTTTACTTTCTGCAGAAAGGGTGCTCCTGTTAGCCATCTTACCAAGAGAGTTCAATGAAAAAGGAAAGGCTGGCATATTTATTCCTTACGCATTGAGTCCTTACTGCTGTTTCTGATCTCCATTGGCTGGAGCCAGACCTCACAACCTAAACTAAAACCGGACTGGCTAGCAACTTAAAACTTTTCTAAATAGGTAAAGGCAATGGAGAACAAAGGAAAAGAGGCAGTCCAAATAAGGAAGGGGCATACGCTGTGAGCTGGGACACGCCTGTGAGCACGTCCAGCACAGACATCTTGGTTAAAGTACAAGGGCATAGAATGTGCTATGTACCTGTAAGCAAGTCTAATGGCTACATAGGATAGAGCTTAACAAAGAGTTATTAGCAAAAAGCAAGAAGGCTTTGAAGACAGTGTTTAAAGCAAACTTTTATTTCTAACATTTATTATTATTACTCTTTAACAAAAAGGAAAACTTTGAAGAGGAACTTTCTTTTTTTTTTTTTTTTTTTTTTTTTACAGTCCAGAGGTCTTTTATTTTTTTTAACACCGGTTATGCCATGAATTCATAGGAAATAGGTTCCAGCAGCCCAGGCTCCTTCCCATTGGTTCTCACACAGTGTGCTTCTCTGGGTGGAGCGGGCTGGCACTTCGGTTGAACCCAAGTACCTTTCTCTTTGGCTTCTTTCTTTTTCTGATCATTTTCCTTCACATGTTTTAGGAGCTATGTCGGCTCTTAGAGTGCTTGATGTGCTCGATACACACATTAATTCTCTTGGCAAGAATCTTGCCCTTAACTTGTTTGTTTACAACAATGCCAACAGCATGCTGGGTAACATTGTAGACTCTTCCAGTTTTGCCATGATAACATTTGTGTGGCATTCCTTTTTGAACAGTACCCATTCCCTTGATGTCTACAATATCACCTTTCTTATAGATTCACATATATGGGGCCAAAGGAACAACTCCATGTTTTCTAAAAGGCCTAGAGAACATTTATCGAGTGCCTCTCCTCTTTCCCTTTATGTTCGTCATTTTGGCAAATTACTCTGCAGCCACAAGGTAGTGGTTCAAGTCTCGAAGAGGAACTTTTAATTTTTCACAAGGGCCTTGGACATCAGACTAAAGCAGGCTAGAAGGGCCTTGCTGCCTCCTGGGGATGGGAGGGTGGCTTCTCTGTATCCCGGTTTTGTGGTCCCATTACCTGTAAGATGGGCTGATGACCAGATGACTCCCCAGTTCTGACCTTAACAAGATAACATCAGCCAGTAGCAGCTGGATTCATTCCATAGGGTGGGTGCTTTGGGGTCCCTAGACATGTGTCTCTCCCTGCCTTGCCTGTGTACTGGACAGGAGGCTAGAAACTGATCTGGATCTGCCTCAAGGGATTCATTGCTAGTGGGAGGGACAAACAACCAGGGCTGCTGGGCAAAGGGGTATTTGGGGTAGAGGCTCTTGCCCAGTACCTCTCCGTCTCTTGGCCTGAGGGCAGAAGGCAAGGAAGGCTTCTTGGAGAAGGAGGCCTCTATCTCAAGTGAGATCTATTGGGTAATTTGAAGTTAGTTAGTCAGGGAGAGTGTTCCAGGCTGAAGGAACAGCATGTTTGAAGAACTGGAGCCAGAAGATTGTTTGGGGGTCTGGATGTTGTCAGGGCAACTGGATCCGAGTAAGACAGGGATGTGGCAGATGGAGCTGACAATCAGGGGCCCGATTACATGGGGCCTTGTGGGCTACATTGAGGCATTTGGGCTTCTCCCCAGAGGGCTACAGGGAATGCCAGCTAGGGAGAGAGACCCAGTTTGGTGTGTGTTTTGGAACATGCCCTTGCTGCCCTGTGGAGTAGAGGTAGGGAGTTGGTAGTCAGTGAGGGGAAGGCAGAACAGAGGAGAGCTGGTCTTGCCTTCTGCCCACCCAGAAAAAGCTCACTGAGCTACAGGCTGGGAAGAAGTCTCTGGAAGACCAGGTGGAGATGCTACGGACAGTGAAGGAGGAAGCCGAGAAGCCAGAGAAGGAGGCCAAAGAGCAGCACCAGAAGCTGTGGGAAGGTAAGGCCTAACGCGGTCCGAGGACTCGCCCTCCGTTCCTGGGTGGGGGGGCTCTGGGCCGAGGAGTCTCTTGCTCATTGTCTGTTGTCAGTTTCAGCAGATTTTTGATCATGGTGCCAATTGCCTTGTGTGCCTGCTTATCTTTGATTGTGTGTTGGTCATCATGCTTGAAAATTATTTCTAGAAACAATTTTCTATAATTATTTCTATAAATAATTTTCAACCTAGGAAGAGAAGGTGTTCTCTAGAGAGAATCTTCTTTTCTTTCTGGCAGTGTTCAGGAACACTGCCATTCAGCAATCCCCCAAATGCAAATGCAAGGTTTGAGGTTCCTCCGACCTCCAGCAGTGTGTGAACTGAGATAGACACACAGGTTGGTTGTTTCTGATCCAGCCCGTCACTGAGGAGATAGCTCCCTGAGGTTGTTGGAGTGATCTTCTATTAGTCTACCTCACTTTAGACTTATTTTGAGACAGTTTTGCTCTGTTGCCCAGGCTAGAGTGCAGTGACGAAATCTTGGCTCACGGCACCCTCTGCCTCCCGGGTTCAAGCAATTCTCCTACCTTAGCCTGCCAAGTAGCTGGGAGTACAGGTACACACCACCACACCCAGCTCATTTTTTTGTATTTTTAGTAGACATGATGTTTCACCATGTTGGCCAGGCTGGTCTCAAACTCCTGACCTCAGGTGATCCTCCTGCCTTGGCCTCCCAAAATGCTGGGATTACAGGTGTGAGCTACCACGCCTGGTTGTTAATTTTTAAATTTCTGTAGAGATGGGGTTTCTCCATGTTGTCCAGACTGATCTCAAACTCCTGGGCTCAAGTGATCCTCCCACTTCAGCAGTGGCACCATCTTGGCTCACCACAGCCTCCGCCTCCCGGGTTCAAGTGATTCTCCTGCCTCAACCTCCAGAGTAGCTGGGATGACAGGCATATGCCACCACGCCTGGCTATTTTTTGTATTTTTAGTAGAGACGGGGTTTCTCCATGTTGGTCAGACTGGTCTTGAACTCTTGACCTCAGGTGATCCACCCATCTCAGCCTCCCAGAGTTCTGGGATTATAGGCGTGAGCCATGGTGCCTGACCCCATATCTGGTTTTAAGAAACAGCAAGGCCATGTGGCTGGAGGGAGTAAGGGAGGAGAGTTGGGAGAGAAAAGGGCAGGGTGCTCGTGGGGCAGGTCATTTGGGGACTTGGAGGCCAGAGAGAGGACTCAGGCTTTTACCGTTAGTGAGATGGGAGCCATGGAGGGTTCTGAGCAGAGGTGGGAGGTGCCCTGGCTTAGGTGCTCACAGTCTCCTGGCCACTGTGGGAGTTAGAGGTGGGAGGAGCTGACAGTACTGGTCCGGGCCTGCAAGGATGGGACTGAGACCAGGGTGGGCTGTGCATCCAGGTGGGTTGTGGATGCATCTCGAAGGTGCCCTGATGATGTCTGCCGCCACCTCTCCCAGCCCTGGTGCTGTGTTCTTTGACCCAGTGAATACAGAGGCTCATGCCAGCGTGGTGGTTCATGCCTGTAATCCCAGCATGCTGGGAGGCCGTGGTGGGTGGATCACCTGGGGTCAGGAGTTCGAGACCAGCCGGGCCAACATGGTGAAGCCCTGTCTCTACTAAAAATGACAAAAAAGTTAGCTAGGCATGGTGGTGCATGACTGTGATCCCAGCTACCAGGGAGGCTCAGGTGGGAGGATTGCTTGAACCCAGGAGGCGGAGGCTCCAGTGAGCTGAGATTGTGCCAGAGGCTCCCCGTGGCCCATTTGCACAGACTCTCTTCTCCTTCCTGCCTCAATGGAGGCTGCTTCCTCCCCCAGGCCCTGGGTTTTACTCTGTCCTGCCCCTTGGAGACCTGAGGCCTTCAGTTAGCTCTGGCTGGCACTTTCCTTCTCCCTGTAAGCGTGGGGAGGCTCCTCTGAGGCGAGGGAATCGTTTGAACCTGGGAGGCGGAGCTTGTGGTGAGCTGAGATCGTGCCATTGCACTCCAGCCTGGGCAACGGGAGCAAAACTCTGGCTCAAAAATAAAAAGAGTTTTTTCTATATGGGGTTTGGCCCTTTGTCTGCAACTGGAGATTTATTTATTTCTTTTTATTTTTCTTTTTATTCTTCTCACCTAGGCTGGAGTGCAATGGTGCAATCTCTGCTCACTGCAACCTCCGCCTCCCACATTCAAGCAATTCTCCTGCCTCAGCCTCCCAACTAGCTGGGATTACAGACACCTGCCACCACACCTGGCTAATGTTTGTATTTTAATAGAGAAGGGGTTTCACCATGTTGGTCAGGCTGGTCGCAATCTCCTGACCTCAGGTGGCTGCCTCGGCCTCCCAAAGTGCTGGGATTACAGGTGTGAGCCACTGCACCCAGCCCTGTCTGTTACTGAAGATACTCTTTCCCTTTTTTATTTGTTTTTGGTGCTAGGGCCTGGTGCTTTTTTTGCAAGGCTGCATTGCATGTAGAAAGGGAATTCACTGTCTGGCTTTCTGCCCCTGAACCTCTGCCCTGCTGCAAGGTTCTTTTCATGTGGGTCTGGGCAAGCTCGGGCCTGATTTCTCTTAGGACATGTTCTTGGTGGGGAGCTGTGGAATCAGGGAAGCGCCGTGTTTTGACCCAGATTCCCCAAGGGTGGCAGAGCTGAGCCGGGGCTCTGGGGACAGATGGCCTGGTGTGGGCCCCAGGCTACATCCCTCACTGGCTGGGTATGGGCAGATCCCTTCACCCACGCAAACTGAGGAACCCCTCAGGCTCTCATCTGTGAGGCTCAGAACAGTGTCAGCCGGGTCTTTTGGAACACAGGGGATCTCCTAGGGTGACCCAAGTCTCTCTAGAGGAATTACCGGCTGTTTTTATTGTTTGTAGAGGACCAAGCTGGAGCTTGGTATACAGTGGGAAGTTAATCATGGTATACGGTAGAAAGTTAATCATTGGAGCAGCTGTTGTGGCTGCTTTCGCCTCCACTTTGGCTGGGTGGAGTAGTGGCAGACAGAGGAGGGACTTTGGGACAGAAGCTCAGTCCCATTCTGTCTTGCCGGCCCCTCTTCCTGGGACGCCCTCGGGCCAGTCTCCCTCCCTGCGCCCTCCCCATCTCCCAGCGTCCTTGGCCCAACACACCTCTGCCAGGTCCTAACCCTAAAGTCTCAGTGGCCGATCTCCTCTCCCCCACCCCATCTCCCACCTGTGACCCTCCGCGCACCCCACCCGCGCCTCCCCAGAATCTGCCTCTGCTCCATGCTTCTTCCTCGGCCCCCAGCCTGGGCCAGCCCTTGTTGTCATCTCCCGCCCTCGCTCCCACCTCTGTCCCAACAGTGGCCCGATGGGCCATCCTCTGCTCCCTGGCTTCCCATCTCCCTGCTGCGGCCCTGAGGTGGCCCTCCTGTCCCTGCACCCCACCCTGCCCATCTACCCCAACACAAGCAGCCTTAGTCATTTATCTTGCTCGTCTGTCCTCCCCCGATGAGGGCAGGGACCTTTGTCTCCTCCACAGTCATGTCCCCAGGGTCCCTCGTAGGGCCAGGCTCGGTGGCAAATGACTCTGTGGGGTGCTGGGGATGCTGGAATCCGGCGGGTGGGCAGGGGTGATAGAGGCAGCCTCTTTACAGAGCAGCTGGCTGCCGCCAAAGCCCAGCGGGAGCAGGAGCTGGCGGCCGATGCCTTCCAGGAGCTGGATGACGACATGGATGGGATGTGAGTGTCCCTGCGCTGGAGCTGCCCACCCTTCTGTGGGCCTAGGTTTCCCTCCCTGCCATCCTCACCTTTAGAAACCAGCTAGAGCCCCCCGGGTTCCCTCGGCCTGGGGTCCAGGCTGATCCCAAGCCCTGTGTGACCCCGCCTCTCATACTCACGTATGGCCAGGTCCAGAAGGCCCTGGGCCAGGGGATAGGAGGACCAGCCTCTCCCCAGGAGCTGGGCACAGACCCTAAGCCTGAGGAAGTGTGACTAGGGATCCTAGCGATCGGATTACTTTTCCCAGGCTCACTCTGTATGCTCTGGGGAAAGCCAGAGCTGGGTTCGAACCCTTGGCTGTGCCTCTGAACTTACTGGGTTACCTGGTGGAAGGTGGAGTTTGGGGGGCCAAGGGGGACACAGGGAGCCTAGGAGATGTGGGGTGCCGAGGAGCAGGGGGCCTCAGCGGAACCAAATGGGCGACATGGGCAAGGGTAGGGGTGGGCTTCGCTGGGTGGGGGACCAAGGCAGACGGCAGCTTCGATTTGTCGGGTTCTGTGGGTGGCTCATGGCTGAGCTGGGAGAGAGGCCATCAGGAATTTGGGGGTCCAGGTGTCTCCCAGTCCCACCCCTTACTCTGAGCCTCTTTGGGGTTATGGAGTCCTGAGGAGGGGGCTGGAGGTCGGAGACCCCCCTGCACCTTGAGATCCCGAAGCAAGTTCCAGGGTGGGGCCCTGGTGGGGAGGAACAGGTGGGCCACATGGTGCTGAGAGCCACGGGGGCCTCACCCCTTCAGTCTGCTTCTGCCACGCCCTGCAGGGTCTCACTGACCGAGCTGCAGACTCACCCGGAGCTGGACGCAGACGGGGACGGGGCATTGTCAGAAGCGGAAGCTCAGGTACCCCGGCTGACCCTTGGCTGGGGACTTGTGGGGAGCGTTGCCCCAGGGTGGCCTCAGGGCACATGAGGGGGACCGAGGAAAGCTCCCTGCTGGCCTGGGACGCCTCCTCTGGGTGAACCCGGATGGCAGTCACCAAGGGCAGCTTCCCACCCGGTGGGACCCAGTCCCCACTCTTCCCGCTGTGTGGGCACCGAGTCCCCTTCCTCCCCCCTCACACCCCTGCCCTATTTCTCTCCTTCGCCATCCCCCTCTTCCCCATCCCCCTCCGTCCCTGTGGCCCCTGGTTTCTGGCTCCCCTTCTCTGCCCAGCCCTGGTTTCTCCCATCCCATTGCAGCCTTGACCTTGGCCTTGGCCTCTCCCTTGGAGGGCCTGGCCCTCTCTGGTCCTGGGCTCTCTTCTCCCTCCATCTGTCTGTCTGTCCATCTGCCGCTTTGTCTTCTGTCTCAGTGTCCCCAACCACTCCAGCCCCTGGCCCCCTCCTCCCATCCCACGGGCCTGTGCTGCCCCCTCCTGGCCAAAGTGTATCACCGGCCTGGCCCAGGCCTGGTCATCAGGGCCCAGCCCGCCGTGCCTGGCACTGCAGCCCGGGTGCCTGGGGTGGCCAGGGAGGGGGCACATGGCAGCTAAGATCTTGACACCACCCCCAACACACACAGGCCCTCCTCAGCGGCGACACTCAGACAGACGCCACCTCTTTCTACGACCGAGTCTGGGCCGCCATCAGGGACAAGTACAGGTCCGAGGTCAGTCGGGGGGAAGAGAAGGAACTTGGTCCTCCCCCCACCCCGCCCCCACCCCGCCTCACAAAGGAGCTGCCTCCGGTTCTGGCATCCAGCCACCCTGGCCAGCTGGGCGGCCCCGGCATCCCCCACTGAGGCCCCCCCACCCCAGCTGTCAGTCCTCCCTGTAGGCCCGAAGGAGGGGCAGAGACACCAAGGCTGCGCCTTGGGCCGTGGTGTGAGCCGGAGGGTGTGTGTAGGTGGACCCTGAGTCCACAGCATCGACCACCCCACTCTCCTGCCAGGCACTGCCCACTGACCTTCCAGCACCTTCTGCCCCTGACTTGACGGAGCCCAAGGAGGAGCAGCCGCCAGTGCCCTCGCCGCCCACAGAGGAGGAGGATGAGGACGAGGACGAGGAGGCTGAAGAGGAGGAGGAGGACGAGGAGGAGGGTTCCGAGGTGCAGGGGGAGCAGCCGAAGGTCTGTGTCTGGGGGAGAAGTGGGACAGAGAGGGTGGGGGGAGCTGCTCACTGACCCTGCCCTTCCGCAGGAGGCCCGCCCGCCACTGGCCCCACCGCAGCCAGCCAGCCCCGCGGAGGAAGACAAAATGCCGCCGTACGACGAGCACACTCAGGCCTTCATCGACGGTGAGTGTGGCGGGGGGCGCCTAGCTCCTCGGGTGGGCCCAGCGTTTCCTGCCAGTGTGGCACAGGTCGGGGAAAGATCCTGAACGTGGCCCCTGCTCTGACGCGACCAGCGCAAGCCCCAGTGTCTTGGGGAGTCCGGGAAGGGGTCCTGGGGTAAGCCAGCCCCACCCTCACCAGCCCCAAGGGGCCCCTTGACCTCCCCAAGGATGGCAGCTTGTTTGCGTCACTCCTGGCGGCCCCAGGAGCCCTGGCCCTTCTCCCTTGGGAGCTGGGAGCCTGGGCAGCAAGGCGGGGCTGCCCTGCAGCTGGCGAGGCCTCGGGGCTGTCTGGGCGAAACCCTTGGCCGGAGCATAAGCAGGGTACAGGAGGACACAGCTGCTTCCACGGAATCCCGTTCCCCTGAACATCCTCCTGAACGGGAATGAGGACATCTCTGACCTCCACCTCCTCCCCAGCTGCCCAGGAGGCCCGGAACAAGTTCGAGGAGGCTGAGCGGTCCCTGAAGGACATGGAGGAGTCCATCAGGTACGGGGGACTGAGGAGGTGGGGACAGCTGTCCCATGGCGCCCAGGGCCTGGTTCCCAGGGGAGCTGGTGATAGGAATCAACGAGGCAGCCGCAGGGAGGGTCCCGGGAGGTGGCAGGGAGGACAGCCCATGCTCCACGGCGCAGCCAGGCCCTCCTGTGTCTGTTGCGCTGGGTCAGGCACCGTCGTTCCCAGCTGCCCCTGAACCGCTCCCCCCTCTTCCAGGAACCTGGAGCAGGAGATTTCCTTTGACTTTGGCCCCGATGGGGAGTTTGCCTACCTGTACAGCCAGTGCTATGAGCTCACCACCAACGAGTGCGTCCCAGGGGTGCAGGGGCCCCCACTGGCAGGGTGGGAGGCGGGTGGCCCCGGAAGGGGCACCGGAGGAGTTTCCTGATGGTTGGGAACCATCCGCGGGGTGGGGGCCCTCCACACTACGGGGAGTGGAAGCCAGGGGGCAGGCTTAGGGTTGGTCATTGCAGTTTGAGGTGTCCTGTGTGCGGGGACAGGAGGAGGCTGGGAGCTCTGTGTCCCCACCCACGTGCCTGGTCCTCCACAGATACGTCTACCGCCTCTGCCCCTTCAAGCTTGTCTCGCAGAAACCCAAACTCGGGGGCTCTCCCACCAGCCTCGGGTGAGTGGCTTGGGCTGGCCCCTTCCTGCTGCCCGCTCCTGGTGTCCTGACCCCCACCCAGCCCTCAGCACCCTCTCTCTCGCAGTACCTGGGGCTCGTGGGCTGGCCCCGACCACGACAAGTTCAGTGCCATGAAGTACGAGCAAGGCACGGGCTGCTGGCAGGGCCCCAACCGCTCCACCACCGTGAGTGCCTGCAGCGCAGGGAGCGGGGCATGGAGACCCAGGCCTGGCCCGGCCGAACCCTCGAGCGCCTGTGTGCCCATCCCCAGGTGCGCCTCCTGTGCGGGAAGGAGACCATGGTGACCAGCACCACCGAGCCCAGCCGCTGCGAGTACCTCATGGAGCTGATGACGCCGGCCGCCTGCCTGGAGCCACCGCCTGAAGCACCCACAGAGGGCGACCATGACGAGCTCTAGCTGGCTGGGCACAGAGGTGGGCGGGGAGGTGGAGCCTCGGGCTGCCCCAGCGAGGGCAGGATGGACCCACATGGCCACTCTGTCAACCTGTGTCCCCTGCTTTTTTTTTTTGAGGCAGAGTCTCACTCTGTCGCCCAGGCTGGAATGCAGTGGTGCGATCTCAGCTCACTGCAACCCTTGGTTCCCAGGTTCAAGCGATTCTTCAGTCTTAGCCTCCCGAGTAGCTGGGATTACAGGCACAAACCACCGCCCCCAGCTGATTTTTGTATTTTTAGTAGAGATGGGGTTTTGCCATGTTGGCCAGGCTGGTCTCGAATTCCTGACCTCAGGTGATCCGCCCACCTCAGCCTCCCAAAGTACTGGGAATACAGGTGTGAGCCGCCTGGCCATCCCCTGCTTTTTAAGAAAAAACATTTTTTTTTTTTACTTTTGAAAATAAATAGGCCAGCTGTGGTGGCTCACACCTGTCATCCCAGCACTGTGGGAGGCCGAGGCTGGCCAATCACTTGAGGTCAGGAGTTTGAGACCAGCCTGGCCAAGATGGCGAAACCCTGTCTCTACTAATAATACAAAAAATTAGCTGGGTGTGGTAGCAGGTGCCTGTAGTCCCAGCTACTGGGGAGGCTGAAGCACAAGAATCGCTTGAATCTGGGAGGTAGAGGTTGGGTGGGGGATCACATTTATTGTATTGAGCTAAGATCATGCCACTACACTCCAGCCTGGGTGACAGAGTGCGACTTGCTCTCAAAAAAAAAAAAAATAGACAAGGTCTCCAGGCTGGTCAACTGCTGGCCTCAAGTGATCCTCCCACCTCAGCCTCCCAGGCAGCTGGGACTACAAGCAAACGTGACCATGCCCTGCGGTCCCCAGCTTTCTAAACCGGTCTTTGTCCTGCCCCAGAACCTCAAGAACGTTGTGAAACCAGCCCCCGCAGTGCCGTCCACCCGCCCCTCCTAGGCCTGCCTGTGGCTCTGTCGCCCTCTTCTGGACCTGTGTGGGGCTTCCTGCCCTGCTCTGAGGCCCAGGCGGAGCTGGTCCACGTTCCCAGGCCCCAGCAGCCTCCAAAGATGGGATAGAGGAGCTTGCCCTCCCTGGGTCCCCCACCACCCCCAGCTGTGCCCCTGCCTCCCCTCCTGGTGGGGGCCAGGGAATGACTTGACCTGTGACCTCAATACAATAAATGTGATCCCCCACCCAAACCTGCCTGTGTCCTACTGGATTTGCTGGGGTGTGGACCGGGGCGGGGGCGGGCAGGGGTGAGCGAGGGACGCAGCTGTCTGCAGATCCCGCCTGGGCCTCCCCACCATCCGGGGATCACACTGGAAAATAACAGGTGGATGAACCCTGGACCACTTCTGTCTGAGCGTCCATCCGGGCCCCATCCCACCCTCCCTGGGTCTCACCCGTGCTCTGTGGAGGCCATGGGTTCCCTCCTGGGCCCACAGCTCCTGCTGCAGACACCCTGGCCCAGAGAAGGACAGAGGCCTGGGTGCCGTCACACAGGATGCTCCTGCATACACCCGCGTACCTGTGCAGAGATGACCCAAGGCCTTAAGATTCTGAACTTTTATTTTCTGGCATGAAAAGTACAAATAATTAAACAATTCCATGTAAAAGTCTGTTACCGCGGCCAGGCCTGTAATCCCGGTAATAAATAGTCTAAACGCAACGCAAAATGTTCCTCTTGGGTTTTTTTTTTTGTCTTTTGTTTTGTCTTTTTTTTGTTGTTTTTTTGTTTTTTTTTTTTTACAGTTCTTTATCACCTCCAACATGGACTCTGTCGTGATTTGAAACCTTCCGAATAAATAACAGGATGAAGGGAGGGGTGGAGGGGCTGAGCCCCCTCCCCCCTGGCCTGGCCCTGCCCCCAGGGATGTGGAAGACCCCAGGCCCCCTCCCCTGGGAGCCCTGGCCTGGCCCCCCCTGGGGGGAGGGGCTGGCCTCCAGGGAGGGGGCCTAGCTGGGCTGAGTTTTGTATTTTAGAAAAAGAAGTCCCCTCCCAGTCTTGGGGGACTGCAGGGGCCTAGGCCTTGGTGGGGGGGGGTGTGGGGAGGTGCCCCCTCTCTGGAGCCTGGCCCCCCCCAGGGTCGGGGACAAACCCAGCCCTTATTGCTCGGACGCCCTGCTGCAAGCTTCCCACGCGCACACGCGTGTTCCTGAATGCAGAGGGCGGAGGGGAGAGAGCCCCAAGAGACAGCAGGGGAGAGGGGTCCCTGCCCTGCTGGAGGGGAGAGGGGGAGGGCGAGGAGGACTTAAAACCACAAGAATAAATAGGTTCATGTATCAAGAACAAGCTAGGGATTTCACCAGCTAAATAGGACTGAAAAAATTCTCAAGACAAGAGCAAAAAGAATCCCACGGATGACCTGGACGTCGCTGGCCGTGCGGACTGCCCCGAAGAGCACACGCCCCCGGGCGCCGCTCGGCTACCATCACTGTTATTAATAATTATTATTACTTTAATGATTCCACTTCCCCTTTTATAAATAAATTAGGCATAACCATGTCTCGGCAAAACTTAAAGAAACAAAGAGAACATTGTCGTTCCTTTAACTTGCAAACCGGATGAAGTAACAGAAATATACACGGATGTCCTTACAGGGCAACGAGGAGAATAAATAGTTAACATAGCAATAAGTTAAAACTACAAGAAGCTAAATTCAGCAAAAAAGTACAAGAAAGTTAACTGGTGCCAGTTTATGTCTTTTTTTTTTTCCTTTTTTTTTTTTTTTAAATCTCTTCTGTGTTTTCTTTTTTGTTGCTTTTTTTTCCTCTTCTGTTTGTGTTTTTTTGTCGCTTTTTTGATTTTTTTTTCTTTTTTGTTCCTTGCAGCAGAAGCTCCACAGACGTTTAATAACAACACCGGGAGGGGTGGGGGAGAGAGAGCTGGACAGTCAGATGGGGGGCGCCATAGCCAGACACCAAACGTGGGGACACCGGGGGAAGGCAACTTAACTAAGCTAAAGTAGGGGTTTTGCAATTCTCAGTTCCGACGGGGCCGCTGAGGGGCTGGGGAGCGGCGCGAGGGCTCCCAGGGGCCCCAGCCTGTGGCTTCTGTTGGAATTTTTTTGTTTTAAAGAAAGAAAACTAGGGCGATGCAACGTCCAGACAGAAGCCGGGGGCCAGGGCTCGAGATCGGGGCTGTGTCCACTGCAATCTGGAAAGACGAAAAACCCAACAAACCAAAAGGGGGTAGGTAGCTGACGAGTGGACGGGAAAGGAGTGTGGGGCCAAGCCCCTGGGCCAGTGCACCCCACCCTGGGCCTGGCGGGGAATGCCAGTGGAGGGGTGTGGGGGGGCTTGCTGCTGGGGAGGCCCAGTCCTGGTAGGGGAGGCTCAGGGCTGGGCCTCCCCCTCAGCTGCATGGGCCAAGGCCTCGGCCCAAGGGAAGGCTGAGCCCCGGAGACAGGGATGTCCTTTGGCCTCAAGTGTTGTGGGGGGGGGGGCTGCCTCCAGCCCACCGTGATGCCAAGGTGGAACGAGGTATCGTGTGTCTCAATGCATGTGCACTGTGTGTGCACGCCTGTGTTCGTGGGCGCCAAGGAGACCCTGGGGGTCCAGGAGAGATCTCTGCAGAGAACTGGGGGGTGGGGAGGCCAGGGCATGGGGGGCCAGGAGGGCAAGGGAGTGTCCAGGGCCCGGGTCTGGGGTGGGACCTCCTGCCTGGGTCTGTGGGATGCTATGGGCATATGTCTGCGTGTTCCTGGGTGGTGTTTGTGTTTCTCTGTGACCAAGTGTCCAGATCCGATGTCCAAATATTTATCGCTACATTCACGTGGGCACGTGGACAGGCAGACAGATTCTTGTGCCCTTATCTGTAGTCTGTGTCCACGTGGACGTAGCCCTAACCTCTGTCTCCTCCTGTCTATCCCTGTCCACGCGTCTGAGTTTGGCCAACCAGTCCCTTCACGCGTCGGGGGCGTGCTGCTGTGTCTGTCTGCGTCTGTCCGTGTGTCCCCGTGGTGTGAGTGTCTGCGTGAGTGGTTCTCTGTGTGGCCCCGAGGGCTGCAAGCCCCTAAGCCCCACTCCCGGCCCCCCCATCCCCGCCCCAGTTGGTAAACATAACCTGCCAAAAT
>PVKP010021567.1:0-38926 GCA_004027715.1 Plecturocebus donacophilus
AGAGACTGAATCTTGTTCTTTACCTCGTCCAGGAGCCAGTAGCCCTTCTTTTGTGTTTGAATCTTGACTGGATATTCCCCTTCCAGATGTGCTATTTCCCTGATCTTGAGAAGGATTTTGTGTCCCATGAGGAACGTGGCCTCCTTTATGGTGTATAACTACCACGTGAAAATCACCTTTTGATTCACCATGCCCTCTGCCTTCTTGCTTATGATTGAATGGTTCTTGACTTCCACCTGGATGTTTTTCTGATTTTGTCGTTTTATTTTGGGCATTCAAGTCATATTGCTTACTTTTTCGGGTTTGGTCATGATCATGGACATCTACATGATATGTGTGTTCAATAGAAACACTGCCTTTGGATTCAGCATGCTGTTTGTCTTTTCGTGCAGAATACTGCTGGCCCTTTTGTCCATGTGGAAATTGGGAAGGTTCACTTGGTAATTGGCCTTTTGATCCACCTGGTGATTGATAATAGAAATGTATGCATTCATTATCTCCAAAGCTCCCTTGCAGTGCCTACCTCCCACCCTTTCTCAGCAAATTACTGATGTTTCTAGAAAGGCTGAAGCTTTGGATGGAGAAAATCAATTCTCTTCAACGAGAAGAATCTGTGCCTGAACAGGTTATTGTTTGCACCCTGAATACCCTTAGAGGCCGTTCTGTCAGAGCAGCTTTCCCCAAGGCTTACCCTCTGCACTTACCTTTTTGTCCCATCACAGCTGCTTGCTTCTCCAGGATGAGGAGCAGGGAAATTACGAAGAAGATGGTGGGCTTCATCTTGCTTGGAAAACCTTGTCTGAGAGCCGAGTGGACTTTGTCATTTATATTTTCCTTGAGTGCATGTGCCACGGGTGGAGCTGAAATTTCAAAAGGCACTGCCTTTTCCTAGCTTATCAGTAAATGGAAACTTCCTCACCCCTGCTGAGTATGAGATAGTCAATGTCCCCAGAGACATAATGTCAAAGGCATTTTCTTTTTTCTGGAAGCCCCAGCAAATTTTTATGAGTCCTTGTAGTTTATCATGCCAGATTACTTGCATTTTATGGAAGTTTAGACAAAAGTAGGAAAGAGACTAACTTCAGGTTACGAAGTAATTGGTTTCTGAGAACGCCTTTATATTCTAAATGTGAGTTTCCCTTTATGGTAGAATAATTTAAATACTCTATTTTAGATAGAACTCTGTACTTTATTTTTGTTTTAAAAATGATCTTGAGACACATTCTATTTTACCTAAGAATGAGCAATCATAGATGTTGGATGACATAGAATATAATGAAACATTATGGAATCCAAAGAAGGAAATTTTAAACAAGTAAATGGGGCGGGCATACCAATGTCAAATATGTCTGTCAGTTCATCACAATAAAGACTGACATGTGTCCAAAGATTTTCTTAGTTGTTGCTAGTAATGTTAATGAAAGAGAAATACAATTGTGTTGGGTTTTCAGTTGAAGGATAGAGACCAGCTGTAACCTTCTTAGGAAGTCTGAATTCATGGTGGAATGAGAGCTGAGGCTGTATCTAGAGGGTGAGGTAAGCTCCGGATATGTTTTTAAAGGATGAGAGAATTGTAACATGTTTTCATGGTGATAGGAACAACTGTTAGAAGAAGAGTAAAAATGCTGGTTTCTAAATTGGGTTTTCTTCATGAAATCTACCTCAACAGCAGAATGTATTTTTTTTAATTAAAAAAAGTTTCTACTTCAGTAGTAAACAGCTATATCCCCCAACAGGCTGTGAGAAATATTTGCCACCATCAGTGAATTAAATAATATGTAGTGAATGGACATGAAGCTAAAATTCCCACCATTGGTAGAAGCATAGATTTTTCCAGTTGTGATGACATCCTGAAGAGTCCAAAGAAACTTTCTTTACTTTGAGTCATAAAGACTTTGTTATGAGCAGACCACAGGAGAAGAAGAAAGCATCCCAACAGTGTCCCTGTGTACATTCGGAACTCCTTGGAGGATAGTTCTGGGGAAAGGATAGCTTGAAAATTTATTTTCAATTACTCTGTATTAAAATCTTAACCTTCCTGTAGGCAATGCTCTATGGAAGGGGGAAAGGAAAGGCCAGCCACAGAAAAAAGTGCTATGCTACCAGACATAAATCATGTGAGCTGCATGGTTTCTCCATCAGCCACTCTGAGATCTTACCAAATTTATCTGTTTGCCTCAAAGGCAGTAAGTAGTTCCTTATTGCAGAAACTCAACAGAGTAGGGTGATGTTGCCCTGAACTAAAATTGATTACCCCAGCAACATAATGTCAACGGCATTTTGTCAAAGGCATTAGTGTCTGCTAATCACTGTAAGCTTCCAAATCTGGAAACCCTCATTCTCAGTAAATTGACACAAAAACAGAAAACCAAACACCACATGTTCTCACTCATAGGCAGGTGTTGAACAATGAGAACACATGGGCACAGGGAGGGGAACATCACACACTGGGATCCATTGGGGGATGGGGGGCTAGGGGAGGGACAGTGGGAGTTGGGGAGGTTGGGGAAGGATAACATTGGGAGAAATGCCTGATGTAGGTGACAGAGGGATGGAGGCAGTGAACCACGATGGCATGTGTGTACCTATGCAACAATCCTGCAAAATCTGCACATGTACCCCAGAACTTAAAGTACAATTTTTAAAAAAAGAAAAACAAAATACCAGGAACTGTTCTGTTCCAAACTTACTGATAGAAAATAGAGTCTGAAATGTCAGTCTTACCTATGGATCAAGAACAAAATTTTCATCTTATCTAGTGTCCAAAAGATACAGATAAAAAAGAGGTCACAATATTTGCAAAAACAAACCAGGAAAATGCAATCCAAGCATAACGTGATTATTATATTCATATTAAAATTGAATTCAATGAAATGTGGGGAAAAAAGCATTTCCAAATGGTAAAGGAATGTATTGATAAAGTTGTAATCAGAAATCAGTGATTTGGAAAGCATAAAAATGGTATGGTGACACATACATCTTAGATGTGGCATTATGATGGGGAAAAGATTAAGTGAACAAATGATTTGTCCTGTTGGAAAAATGAAAAAAATGCAAAAATATTAAAATGCACAAAATTGGCACAAAAATACGAGTGTTTTATGCTCACAGGAAAAGAAGAAAACAGGAAGATTTAAATGTATTTTGCTCAATTCTATGGGAAATCACTTTACAACTTAGAAAAGATTCAAATATAGTTATTTTTAGAGAATGAGTAGAAAAACCTGGTAGAGTAGGATTCCCCAGAGATTATACCCATCAAATTACAAACATTATAAACATCAAATTTAATAATTATTCACACATGATAATATTTTCTCAAAAGCTAAGGAGGCCAGGTGAGATATTACAGAACTGATTATAGCATCATAATTTAAAATACACATTGAGGAGGATATAAAAGACAATTTTGTTTCCTGCATTATCCTTAACCCAACCACAGGCAGCACAGAGAGTTACTTTCTTTTGTGGGGAAGGGAAAGAAGTAAGGCTTGGACTTTTTCATAGAACCCAACACTAGTCTTATAATAGCAAAATTTAGCACTGAGAGGATACCCATAGACCCTGACTTTGGGTGAGCATCTGTGGCCTAAGCAGCTAGACCTGCCCCAGCAGCAGAGAGGAACATAGTTCCCGTGTGGTGAACTTGTGTTCTTGCTTGCATCACTGGCAGCCAACTACAGCAGCCTTGGATTGTGAATAATCATCAGAGATAGGCAGGTATCAGTGAGGAGGAGTTTGGAATAGAGTCCATCATTGTGCCAGCCTCTGCAGCCAAAGATTACAAACTGGTGCAGAACTGGCCGTGGTGGTCCTGGGTTTATGACATCTCCCTGTGCTGCAATGACTGAAACAGTCACAGGCTTACAAACCCAGAACAGATGATCTGCCTAGAATTTCTGGACAGAATTGAGGGACATTCTTAGACAAAGCCAAACTGGAACAAGTACCTACCTTCAATTCAATATCTACATTTAAGTACCTACCTCAATTCAGTAAGTACCTACTTCTTTAATGTGCAGACATCAATGCACAATCACAAGGATCAAGAATGATTGGGGAAAACTGATGACACCAAATGAACAAAATAAAGTACCAAATGAACAAAATAAAATACCATTGATTGGCTCCAAAGACATGGAGATGTATAACCTGTCCAACAAAGAATTTAAAATGGCTATTCTAAGGAAGCTCAAAGAACTTCAATAAAATACAGATAAATAATGAAATGAAATGATGAAAAAAGTAAGTGACCAGAAAGAGAGACGTGACAAAAGGTAAAAATGATAACAAAATACCTAATGTTAATGTGGGAGCTGAAAAATACAGTGAATAAAATAAAAAGTGCAATAGAGTGCATTAACACCAGAAAGGATGAAGCAGAAGGAATAATCTATGAGCTTGAATACAGGTTATTTGACAATATATATTCAGAAAAGGAAAAAAGAAAAAATAGAACAAAGGAAACTTATGGGATGTATGGAATAGTATTAAGTGAGCAAAGGGACAATTTACTGGCATTCAAGAGAAGTTAAGAAAGATAAATGGAAAAGTAAAGAAACCTTATTTAAAAAGTAATAACAGAAAACTTTCCAAATATGAAGAGTATACTGAAGAATATATATATATATATATATATATATATACTGAAGAATATATATATATATATATGTCAAAGTACAGGATGGTCAACAGTCACCAATCAGATTCAATTCAAAAAAGACTAAAAGACTAGACGTGTAATAATCAAGCTATGAAAGATAAAAGAAATGATCCTGAAGCAGCAAAGGAAAAGAAGCAAATAAAATGTAAAAAAGTTCTAATAAACTTCACATCAGACTTTTTTTTTTTCTTTTTCAACTTTTATTTCACATTCAGGGGGCAAGTGTGCAAATTTGTTACCTGAGTATATTGCATGATGCTGAAGCTTGGGTGTGAGTTTTCCTTTCACTCTGATACTGGGCACAATACCCAACATTTAGTTTTTCAACCTTTGTCCCCTTTCCTTCCTCCTTCTCTCCTCTAGTAGTCTTTAGTGTCTATTAAAGACTATTAGACCACTATCCTCTAGTGTCCGTCTTTATGGCCATGAGTATCTGACATTTATCTCCCCTCTATAACTGAGAACATGTGGTATATAGTTTTGTCTTCCTCCATTAATCCACTTAGGATAATGGCCTCCCAATACATACATGTTGCTGTAAAGACATAATTTTATTTATTTTGTATGACTGTGTAGTATTCCATGGTATATATATACCACATTTCTTTATCTAATCCACCATTGATGGGCACCTAAGTTGATTCCATGTTTTTGCTATTATGAATAGTGCTACAATAAAATTATATTTCTCAAAGGGAACACTAAAGATAAGAAAAGAATGGAGTAATATGACCAAAGTAATGAAAAAGAAAAAAGAAAAACATCCAAGCATATGATATGATACTCCGCAAAGCTGTTCTTCAGAAATGATGGAGAAATAAAAACTTTCCTGGGCATACAAAGATGAGGAAGTATGTCACCATCTGACCTATTTCACAAGAAATGCTAAAGGAATTCTTCTAGGTAAAAGAAAAGGATGCTAATGAGTATTACAAAATAAAAGTGTAGAATTCACTAATAAAAGTAATTACACAGTCAAATTCAAAATTCTGTCATACTCTAATGGTGATGCATAGATCACTTCTATCTTTAGTATGGGGATTAAAAGACAAAACTGTTGAAATTAATAATACTACAATAAATTGTTAATGTCTATGCCATATAAAAGCAGTTCATTGTGACATGAAAACATCAAAATGTGGGGAGGGAAGTAGTGGTAAGGTGTAGTTTTATGTTTTGTAATCAAGTTATTATCAGGTTAAAATCATTTGTGATAGCTATAGAATATTTTTTAAAGCCTCATGTTAGCCACAAAGATAACATTTTAGTAGATGCCCTAAAAATAAAAAACAAGTATCAAAATATACTACTAGAGAAACTAACTTAATCACAGTAGAAGGCAATAAGAGAGAGAAAAAAAGAATCACCAAAACAACTAGAAAACAGTGAAAAGTGGTGGTAGTAAGTACTTACCTATGAATAATTATCTTGAAGGTGAATAAATTGAATCCACTAATCAAATGCCTCAAATGAATGAGTGGGAAAAAAAACAAAATCCATCAATAGGCTTCCTAAAAGAGACAACTATACTGGCAATTACACACATAGCTTGAAAGATAATGGATGGAAAAAACATTCCACACAAGCAGAAACCAAAAGAGAGCAGGAGTAACAATACTTATATCAGATCAAATAGACTTTAAGTCAAAAATGTAAAAAGACATAAAGAAGATCATTATATAGTGCTGAAGAGGTCAATTCAGCAAGACAATACAGCAATTATAAGCATATATGCACCCAAAATCCAAGCACCTAAAGATATAAAAGCAAATATTCTGAAGTGAGAGATCAACTGCATAAAATAATAGTAGGTGTTTTAGGCCATTTTGCATTGCTGTAGAAGAATACCTGAGACTAGATAATGTATACAGAAAAGAGGTTTGTTTGACTCTAAGTTCTGCAGGCTAAGATGCCTGGTTCCAGCATCTGCTCAGTTTCTGGTGATGCCCTAGAAAGTATTTAATCATGATAGAAGGGAAGGGGAGCTAGTGTATCACATGGTAAAAGAGGGAGCAAGAGAGATGCCAAGGTCTTCTTAAACAACCAGTCCTCATGCGAACTAAGAGAGTGAGAATTCACTGCAGGGATAGCACCAGGCCATTAATGAGGGATCTACCCCCATGACCCAAACACCTCACACTAGGCTGCACCTCACAATGTGCACATTGATGGTCACATTTCAACATGAGATTTGGAGGGGCCAGATATCCAAACTATATCATTAGAGAATTTCAAAACTCTGTAATAGCAATGGACAGATCATCCAGAGAGAAAATCTACAAAGAAATATGAGACATAAGCTATACTCCAGACCAAATAGACTTTAAGGGCATATACAGAAAAGTTTATTAAACAACTGCAGAATACATATGCTTCTCAACTGAACATGAAATATTCTCCAAAATAGATTATTATAAGTTAGGCCACAAAACAAGTCTTAACATACTAATAAAGACTGATACTATATCAAGTATCTTTTCTGACTACAATGCTATCAAAATAGAAATCAATAAAAGAAGGAATTTCAGAAAATACACAAGTACATGGGAGTTAAACTACATGCTCCTGAACAACCAACTGGTCAAAGAAGAAATTAAAAGGAAATGAAACTTTCTTCCAGACAAGCTAAAAACAATGTATCAAAGGCTATGAGATATAGCAAAAATAGTTCTAAAACAGAAAGTTACAGCAGTAAGTGCCTACACAAAAAAGAAAAAAAATCTCAAATAAACAACCTAATGTGGCACCACAAGGAATAAGAAAAACAAAAGAGAAAACGAATCTTTTTTTATAACACTAGAAAAAAAGAAATAATAAGGATACAGTAGAAATAATTAAAATGGAGATTGGAAATACCATACAAAAGATCAATAAGACCAAGAGTTGGTTTTTGGAAATGACAAAGAAAATCACCAAACTTTTAGCTAGACTAAGTAAAATAAGAGAAAGAAGACTCAAATAAAATCAGAGATGAAAAAGGAGACATTATAGCTGATACCACAGAAATACAAAGATCCTAAGAGACTCATGAACAACTATATACTAACATTAGATAACCTAGAAGAAACTGATAAATTCCTAGACCCATATAAGCTATCAAGATTTAACTATGAAGAAATAGAAAATTTGGCAGTCAGCAAGATAGCTAACTAGAGATTCATGGTGCTCAGCCCTACCAGAAGAAAGGGTCAAGGCAACAGTTAAGATTTGGTTGGAGTGTCAGAGGAAGAGTGCTGGAGTGCATGGGGAGTGGAGATGAACCTGTGGTGATTAGAAGTTCAGGAGGGCAGTGCAGAGGCATCTGGATTCTGCAGCCCTGTCTCCCTCCACCAGGATCAGATCTGTCTGGAGCCAGGGGGGGTCTTCCTGTTGCAGGGAAAATGTAAGAAGTTCCCCACCAGTCATCTCGTGACTGCAAACATATACTGTCCTTACAACAGGAGACTCCTACAGTCTTTTAAAGTCCTGAGCCCAGTTCAGAGAGCTGCTGGGAATTCACACAGGTGTACTGCTCTGCATTCGGGTCACAAGGGGTGCACTGCCCACATCCCACCCACCCACTTGGGCCAAGCTGCGGCAGCACAATCCCGTCTTGATAACAGAGCCCCCTCTGGAGTGTAGCCTCCTCTGGGAACTTCTGACAACTACACATCACCAGCATTAGGGCTCCATCCTCATTATGCCAAGCTCACATAGTGGCTGAACTCCACAACTCTAGCTGTGCAGAGTTTGAGCCCAGGATTGGCTGTGACTCTGTTCTGGCACAGCAGGGAAACCAACTTATGCCACTGCATTTCAGCTGGGTGATAATCATCCAGACACACCAAGGTTCAAGTAAACCTGTCTTTGAACTAGCCAAACTGTCACCTGCCCTCTACCAAGCAGGAGGAGCCTCTGAGCCCAAGCAGCTGATACAGTCCTCACTCAATACCTGAGAAATAGCCATGCAGAACCCTTGCCCTCCACAGATACATCTGTGGCTTGACCAATGGTCCTATCTTCTAAGTAAGGGCCTGAGAAACAGTCCCACAAGACACCCTTAGTGGGCATGACCCCAGACTGGCCAAGTAGCCAAAATCCCATTTCCCAAACTTGCGAACCAGTCAATGGCTACCCCTCGTGGACATGCCCCAGGCCAGCCCAGCAACTATGGGCCTTTGTCTCAGGACTGAGAAAGAGCCCCACAGTCTGCCGTGGTGGGCATGCCTCAAAGCCTAACAAGAAACCCCATGCTTGCACCCTGGGCCAACAAAACCACTTCTTGTGCCACCCCTCACAGAAATGCCCAAAGCCTAGCCAAGCAGCCATGCAGCTGTGTCAAAGGCCAAAGAAGCAGCCCTGTTCCCTCTCCAAGCAGACATGCCACTGGGCTATCCAAGCAGCCTTCTACCCCTGTCTTGGGCCTGAGAAACAGCCCAGTGGGCTGCTCCTGACAGACATCATCCCCTCAGGCCATCTGAGCAGTTGTGCATCCATGGCCTGAGACTGAGAAACAGCCACCCATGTCACTCCTGGCAGTCATGCCCTGGCTGGCCCAGCAAACATATATCCATGTTTCCTGTCAGTATCATGGCACCCTGGTCCCAACGCCAGTAAGCCAGACCACAACTGGCTGACCCACCAGGTGCATGCACACAACCCTGACCTGAGATGTAGCCCTGCAAGCTCAGCCCTGAAAAAGTCATGACACTATAGCAGCAAACTTTTGTAGAGTAGGGCACTGAGAATTCTCAAATGCTCCCTCTAGATCTAGTTGCCCAGTGAAGTTGCCACACTCCAGGCCGGTACTGGGGAATATCTGCAAGAGATCTGGTGATGTGGCCTGTCCTCTAGTCTCCCAGCAGAGAACAGCAGCACCAACCATGGGGGTAGTAGGGGAGTGATGCAGACTCCATGGGATTTCTTGGTTATTGATAGCCTTAGTGTGTTGGCTTCCTCGAATGCTGGTTATAGTAGTACTGAACTGGTCACTTGTGCAGAATCTGAACTACTTGGTTAGTCAGAGTGGTACAGGCAGTGGTAATAGCTGAGACTGCTTAGCCATTTTCTCCTTCCTAGGTGCAGTGTTAATCCACTGGGAGATGCTGTAAGGGACTGTGTTGGTTGGCCACCAGTCAGGAGATGGTGCTTGCAAAAGAGCACCAGCTATGGTAGCAGCAGTGGGATTTTTTTGCTTGCTTTATGTTGCCCGGGTTTCTCAGGCAGTAGGTGGGGCCATATAGCTTCCAAGAGTTTCTGGTTTCTCAGAAACTCTGGTTTATCAGGCAGTAGGTGGGGCCATGTAGCTTCCAAGAGTTTCTGGTTTCTCAGAAACTCTGGTTTCTCATACAGTAGGTGGGGCTATATAGCTTCCAAGAGTTTCTGTTTTTTTGTGTTAAACTACCAGGGCAGGTGGCAAAACAAACCAGGTGGGGGCTGGGTCAGGCAGGTTTGCACTCCAAGTCTTCACGTTCAGGGAAAGCAGCAGCCCATGTGGGTGGTGAAGGGACAGGAACAGTTCTCAGGTCACTGGGTTGATGTTCCAGAGGGACTGTTGCTGAATGGCTGTAATTTCAAAGTCAAGAAACAACGGATGCTGTGAGGCTGTGAAGAAAAGAGAGTGCTTATATCCTGTTCCCCTTTGGTTGGTTGGTTGTTATGTAAATTAATTCAGCCCCACTATGAAGAACAGTTTGGAGATTTCTCAAAGAACATAAAACAGAGCCACCATTCAACCCAGCAATTCCACTAATGGATATATACCAAAAGGAAAATAAACCATTCTACAAAAAGGACACCTGCAGTCATGTTCATCGCTTTCCTATGCACAATAGCAAGGACATGGAATCAGCATAGGTGCTCATAAATGGCAGATTAGATAAGGAATATATAACATGTATACACCATGGAATACTACACAGCCATAAAAAGAATGAAATCCTATCCTTTGCAGCAACATGAATGCAGCTGGAGGTTATTATCCTAAGCAAATTAATGCGGGAACAAAAAACCAAATACCACATGTTCTCACTTGTAAGTGGGAGCTAAACATTGAACACACAGTGACATAATCATGGGAACAATAGACACTGCAGACACTAGAAGGAGAGAGGGAAGTACGCATGGATTGAAAAACTATCTACTGGATACTATGCTCACTACTTGGGTGATGGGAACTGTACCCCAAACCTTAGCATCACACAATATGCCCATGTAACATGTACCCCCATATCTAAAATAAAATTTGAAAAAAATTGTAAAACTATATAAAAATGTTTAAGTTGTGAGGTAAAACCAGCCACAGATAAAGTAACAGAAATTGGAATACATTAATAAACATATATCATCACATAAAGGACGAATCATAGCATTTTGAAAAAAATTTCTTCAATATAATAAAGAAGAACACATCATCTAATAAAGAATGTAAGATATGAGCAGCACCAGGTATTAGAGAAATTATAATGCCAACAGTTAATGCATATATGAAAACAATGATAACTTCATTCATAGTTCAAGAAATGCAAGTTAAATAAAATATAATTTGTCTTTTCACAAACGAGGCTGATTTCCCAGTAATGATTCTGGACGAGTTCCTTCTATCTCCTACCGCAGTTCTAGTTATTGTAAGATGAGAAAATGGGACTATGTAGTCTCTTGAAGTCCTTGTTATGGCGAGAAGAACTAGCAGATTAAGCAAAGCCCTCTGCCTGGTGATGAGAAAATTTGCAAGAGCACAACACAAAGCACATGAGGTTGGGATCGCTGTGCATGGGGACACCAAAGTGGTACAGAAGACCTCATGATAATGGCTGATTTGATATTCTGTAGCGAGTGTCAATTCATCTTCATTAAGTTTCATAATGGTTTCAAAAACTGAAGTTTCTCTAATCTTCATGCCCTCTCATATCTGTGGTTTATTTCTTTGTTCGTTGGTTGGTCAAACAAAAAGTTTGTATTTGATTGCAAATTATCTCCCAATCTTATGAAGTTTATTCATTTATTTATTCATCTGAATATGTGAAATTTTCACATGGCTCTACAGTCAGATTTGTGCATAAAGGTATAGTCAGAGAAGAATCAGACATCCATCTCCATTCTCTCTTTCCTTTCTACCAATTCCTGACCACATCCTGGTCTCTGGGATTTTCCTTTCCTTTTTTATTCTTTTTGCAATGAGTAGATAAACAGATATTTTCTTATTTTGCATTCATTATTACAAGACACTTTAAATTTATCATTCCACAATGTATTTATAATTAACATACATCAGTTTATGGACATCTTCCATTTTCCTTTGAATAGCTGCATAGTACTTCATTTTACAGTTGTACTACTATTTATACAATCACTCTTTTCCATACTGGTATTTTGGTTGTTTCCAACATTTTGCAGTCATAAACAATGCTGAAATTAATATGTTTACTGTAATTCCACACTTCGGCTTATTGTTCTGTTGGTCTGGAATTTCTATTATAACCCTACCCCTTTCACCCAGGGTCAGGCTAAGCTGATGGAACAATGGTTTTATGAGAAAGACTCCTGCATCTTCCTGTCTTGATCTACATCCTATGGAAAGAAAAATGACTTGAAATCAAGACTGATCATTTTCATTTTTAGCTTTACTCCTTAATCCTAAGCAATATTCCCCTTTGTAAGATAAGGGCAATTTTTCAGGATATGTTACCAGGTACTTCGACTCCAAATTCAGTGGAAGTTTATAGCTCAGGACGTTTATCACAAGCTGGAAAGAATTCAGGGCCTGGCTTGGCTTGACTCCTGGGAACTCTGTGATCCTAGTGACAGACACACATGGTTGGCTAGAACTGAGTCTGCAAGGCCCTGAAGAGTGGCTCCAATGTATCTGAGGTCATCTGTGATGTTCACTCCTCTACCCTTGGGGTGCATCCGGAGCCTGGAGAGATGCTATCTGGGCTTCTTGGTTTAGTAAAGCTCTATGTTGCCAGAGGACTCGAGGTATTTGTTGGAGGGTGCTATCAGTTGAGTTGTGCCTAAAATAATACTTTCTGGCTTCTCTACTCACAAATCTCACAGAATACTGCAACTGCCTTCTCTGGGTAATTTAAAACATTTTTTGCAATCCAAGAACGCTTCATCTTTCTTTCCCTTCTTCATCTTTCCTCAACAAAGAATCCACAGTTGCCTGAATGAGGCATAAGCATCTGTATAATCAAGGAATATCATAGTCATGAATGTACAGAAGGCCCACTAACCTCAAAGCCCTTCTTATTCTTTTTGTTTGTTTTTTGTTATTTGTTTTTTTTCCAGCAGGTATTCTGAGCATCAGAAACAGAGAGTGATTGTCCAAGATCCTACAGAAGGTTGGTAGCACAGATGGGGCTAGATAGAATATAATCTGCAAGAAGAAAATACAAAGTGTTGTTTGCTCCAGGACTCAAGATGTAATGAGGGTGGGTGTTGTAGACAGTTTTCATTTCTTGGCTTCTAAGCATAAGAACGTCATTCCTATTTTGGGGGGATTAACCACCATATGAGCCCCGGAATCCAGAGGCTCTGCCACTTTTTATAACAGAATAGGAAAGTCTGGTTTTTGTTTTGTTTTGTTTTGGTTTTTGGTGTTCTGTTAGCCTTTATTTTTCCCCCCAGCAAGGATCTAGCAGGAACCAGATTTGTGTGTAAAGGTATAGTCAGAGAAGAATCAGATATCCATGTCCATTCTCTCTTTCCTTTCTACCAATTCCTGACCACATCCTATAGGTACAACTCTCATTGGTGTCTGGGTTTTTCAGAGACCGACAATTGTATTCATAACGAATTGCAAATGAGGTATATTCCTGAAGCCAGTGGTTGCACTGTCAGCCTTTTGATTTTTTTCTTTTTTTTTTTTTGCTAAATTTTTAAAAAATATATATTTTATTGCACTTTAGGTTCTGGGATACATGTGCAGATCATGCAGGATTGTTGCATGGGCACATACATGGCAATGTGGTTTGCTGTCTCCATCCCCCCGTCACCTATATCTGGCATTTCTCCCCATGTTTTCTCTGCTTCCACTGAGAGATAACCTCGTGTGAGCACATGCTGTGTATCAGATCATCAGATGCACAAATTCTGGACCACACTTGGGAGCTAGTGATAGTAGGAACTGAACATTCATTCCTGGGGCAGTTACAGCAATGGCAGCTGTATTTAACTTCTCAAAAGAGAAATGGAAATGATGGCCCATGCAGTGAAGAGCATCTGGCTTTGGCATATTGGCTGAGAGACATGTAGCCTCCCTCTGCTCCGAGGGGGCACCAGTGAGCTCCACAAAGGCCAATATTTGGCTAATTTTGACTGATTCTGCAGTCAGTGACTTCCTTGTTTTTGCCTTTTCTTTTAACTTGAATTTCTAGGTTTCCTAGTGGTTTTGTGAACCAGTTAGATACTTTTCATTTTAACTGAGCCAAATAGACATCTTTGGAATCAAGAAGAAAATAATTAGGTGAATCTTGCTAGGGAATAGTGTGAAGAGCTCCTTGGATTACTCTAAACCAACAACCACAGCTGGTGAAAGTTATTTTTATTTTATTTCTTTAAGATTTTATTTTTATTGTACATATTTAAGGTATACAACCTTATATTTAAGGTATAAAACATGATGTTTTGATATACATATACATAATTAAATGAGTCCTGCAGTTAAGCCAACTACCATATTCATTGTCTCATGTAGTTACTTTTTGTTGTTGTGAGAGGAGGACATAAAATCTACTCTCTTAGCAAGTTTCCAGTAGATAATAATAAGAATTGAGTGACCTGGTGACTTCTTCTCTGGAATAGCACTGTGAGGAGATCCATGGAAATACCCTCAAACCAAACAATCATACATACTAAAACTTATTTTTAAAACAGCCACTTGAAGTCTCTGGGAATTGTCTTAAGTACATATATTTATTTTTAAAAGTCTACTAAGCCTTGAAAGAACACAGAGTGTCTACAGCATTTGAGTCATAACCCACTCTATACTTTCTATATCCTAGCTCAGTATGAGGGAAGTTTCACTAGGGGCACATCTAGCCAAGAAATGGGAGAATCTCTTTCCTCTCACTTCCCTGTAAAGGGTTCTTATATCTCACCAGGAGCAAAACCCATTCCAAGGCTGTGTTGCAGAGATTCCAGGTGAGTGTGATGAAGAGGTACAGAGCTTCATTCTTCCACCCAGCACTACTTGTAGTGAAGAGGGTCTATCCCAGGTATTGTGGGTCAAGAATGCTGAGACCCCCATAGCCCTTGGCACAGCTCATTTTCTGGGCAGAGTTTTCATGCCAGTGAATGCCTGCCAACAACATCAGAGGCTACTGCTCATGCCCAAAACCATGTTGGTAAGACAGGGCTGTCACTCTGAGGGAAGTGGGCCGCTATTTCCAAAATAGATCCACAGAAGGAACTCGGTGATATTCCAAAAGTGAGAGGCAGGCTATAAGAACAGAGAGCTCCAAAGTCCTCCCTCAGGAACTGACAGTATTGGGAACAGAGTATGAGGAATATCTAGCCTAACAGCGCTCTTAAAAACAATGGGGATTTTAGTGGTAAACTATGAAGAGTAAGTTGGCAGCCCATGAGATGAAATCTAATGAATAATGAAATTGAACATACCAACTGATAAAGCATTTGAGGTTTTCCAGGAAAATATTGATGATAAATTGTCACAGGAGAGTTACCCATGACACATTTTAATTCCACCAAAATTATTACAAAAATATGTCAACATAATTAGCACATCAGTAGTGGTGAGAAAATATACAAATCTCAGTGGAATGAAAGATAAACTCAGTGCCTCTGAGAATTTTACAAATGGTAAGGGCAGAACTCCACATCACTCAAGGAGTGTTGGTAACTCAGTGAATGATGTTGAGACTTATTACTAGCAATTCAAGGGGTAAATACTGGATTTCCACCCCACCCATTATTTCAAAGTACATTTTAGGTGGTCAAGGATTTAAACATAGAGATTGAACCATAAAAGTATTCAGAGTAAACATGAGACCAGTTTTGTAGAATATTTACATGTGAATGATTTTCTGAAGTAAATTAATATCAACTACAAGCGAATAAAAAGTTTTACAGGGAAAATCATACATACAGTAAAAAAACAGAAATTTAAAAGTATATAAGTATATATGGTAGGAATAGAGATATTCTATAATATATTGAAAGAATTTTTAAAACACAAGGAAAATAGATCTTCTAATAGAAAGAGGAACATAGACCATGAACATATGGTTTACTAAAAAAAGTAATGCAAGTAGCTACTACATATTTAAAAATAAATAAAACCACACTCATAATTAAATAAAACCACACCAAGTTAAAACAAACACATGAGTCTTTTTTTGTCGTTCCTATGAGATGGTCTTCCAAATTTGGGGCAAATTTTATTTACCCAAACTTTGCCCAAATTTCATTTCCAAGTTTGGGGCAAATTTCATTTGCCAGCGGTCTGTGTCTCAATTATTACAAAAGGAGTAGCTTGGTCTCTTAGGACTCTTCTTGCTGTGAGGAAGAGTCCAAGAATCTTACTAAAGTTTCTTCCAAGTGAGCTGTGAATGTGCAATAGAATAGCAGAAAGCTCGTGCAGTGGGAACACCGCAAGAGAGAACACTAAGGTGACGTAGAGGACCTTGGTGTATTACAAGGTGGCAGAATTAGCATATTGTGGAGTGTCAGTTTACAGTTGAGTTCCTGACTTCTTTGGGGTCTCCTCAAATCTGTATTTTTCTTTGATTCTACACTTTGGCTTGGATCTTTCTATTTCCCTGGAATTCCTATTGTCACTGTGCTTTTTGGCAAGTTAATCCCTCAACTAGTTTTTTTGAAAGGCTAATGAATCCTTCTCCTTTGGTCAACATTCTACCAAAGAGAATGACATCATATTAGAATAAATAGTTGCCAGCCCCAACTCTTCTCCTGATCTCTAGAGTAAACTTTGATACATCCCTGGATTCCAGTTTTTCCATCCACAAGATGGGGAGTTTTTCTGGGTATTGCAAAGGGAATTTCCAACTTCAAATTCAAGAAAAGTTGGAATCTGTTACAAGCTGAGAAGCACCTGGTACTTGTGCATGATTCTTCTCACTCTGGACGCCAAGACACAGACACACATGGCCGGCTAGAACAGAGCCTCCCCATCTCAGGAGGTAGTGGACAAGGAAGGCCTAAGAAGGTTGTTCAAAAATTATTATTAGTGATCCTCGCTTTCAACCCCCATGGAGCACACAGAGCCTGCAAATATGTTATCAGAGCTTCCAGTCTCAGCAAAAACTACTTTGTTAGAGAACATTATACCTCTAGGAGGAACATGGTAGCAGTGGAGCTATCCAAGAATAACCATATCTTTCCTGATTGCAATGCAAATTCTGGGCAGTGATTTGCCATTTTAGAGTCTCTGTGTAATTTCAGCAATATCATGCAGCCCCTGAACTTTTCATCTTTCTCATCATTCTTGATCTCCCTTCATGATTACATCCAGAATTGTAAATGCCTTTTCAAGGAAGTAAGTGGATTAGAGAATCCGGCCAAGAGGCTGCGGAGTCCCTACTATTGCCAATCTCCATTTCCTTTTTACAGCTGATTAAACTGTAGGCCATAAGCTGGGGCTAGAACACAGAGTGAAGGAACGGAGGGGCATAGTAGGTGCTCCAGTGCTCACAATGGGATGAGAATGGTTGTGTGGACAACTTTCATGTCTTAGCCACTAAGCACACAAGCACCACTCCCAGCAGAAGCTGCAAAGTCCACATGCCTGTTTCTCTGACTTCTTGGGAGCCTACACATGTGCACATGTACTGGTTCACACAGTCAGAGGTACACACGGCAATGGACTGAGAATTGGTGATAGAAAAAAGCAGACATGGAGATGGCAGGAAGTGAGAGTTTACTTCGGCAGCAGTGGCATAAATGACTGCAGCGTCTACTTCCAGGGAGGAGAGTGGAAGTGGTATCCAATTTGGCAATGTTGGTGGGCAGATGTGGTGTTGCCATGCCTGGAGGTAGCAGTGGTGTGCTCTGTTGTGACTGAAGAGAAAAAGACAGTGGGGCTGGTATTGTTGAGTAATGAGTGTGCCCAAAAAAACACTAAACACTAGGCTGGGAGGACGAAGTATCATCTAATGTAGAGAAGCTGAAGATGCAGCCTGTGATTAAAATACAGGCAGAAAAATGGGTCAGGCCCGTTAAAGGTGACCTTGTGAAATAAATTATTGCCATTGAAGAAACTGATTAAAAAAATATCTGGATTTCTGCCCAATAAGAAGAGGCACATTCTTAGGAGTATTTCCATGGTGATTACAGAGTGTCCCTTCTATTTCCAGAGGTGAACATTTGTGCTGTTCACCTTATACCTGCCAACGTGTAAGTTTCATGGGGAGTTTGGAACCCTATGAAAATCCACAGTTTGGGAGAGATGTCTATGCTTTTGACTGTCCACTATGTGGAACTCCCTTGTTATGTTGTGGTATCTCCCTGCTGAAACCATCTTTGAGACTTGCTGAGTGACAGAGCTGGCTTCCTACTGCAAAAACAGAACAAACCAGGGGGTCACTTTTCTTCACCCTGAGACCTAAGGCTGCACTAACATGCTCAGCAAATGCAACGCTCCCACGTCACCTTAGGTCTCTGTTGAGTGACTCAAAGAAGCAAGGATGAAGGGGCATTCTTTCCCAGAACAAAACAGTTTTGTTGTCCACAACAATACCCAATTTCAGAGTCATGGGTGGCAGTGATGTGCGTCCAGGACTGCAGCAACTGTGTACACATCACACAACTGTTGAGAAGAGGTTCTAGCTGTTATCATGCTGCCTAGACACTCTTATATCTTACAATGGTCTTGATCCTGAATCTTCAGGCTTCTCATAATTCCATCAGCCATGTTTTGGAGACTGGGTTCTCCAGGAAGCTCAGGCTTCTCAGGGACTGAGACAGAGTTAAGAGTGCAAGTTGCCTTACGAGGTCACACCTGTGAAAGTAAAAGCAAGGAAGCAGGATTAGGCAAAGGATGCACTGCCAGGCTGTCTTGACAACATTTCTGTCAGCCCGACAGGAAGCTCTGGAGCTAGAATTTTTTATAAGAGGAGTTCAACATTGGGCATGAAGGGTAGAATCTCATACTACAGCCTTACTTTGTCCTTGGCTGGAGTCCTCTGGTTCTGTGTAATCTCAGCTCAAACACTGAGGTCATGCCTGATGAAGTAGTGGCTGGCAGCAATTAGCTAACCACACTCCACAGAACTGGGCAACAAGGTGCTCCTTGAAGAGGGGTCCAACGAGTACCTCTCTATCAGCCATAGTGCACCCCAGTACTGCTGGGATCCAGGCTCCATACACTTTGGGAAGCTTTTCCCAGGCTCTGGTGGGCTCTCCTTCTGAGATAAACCATAGAACGTGGAAGGGAAGGGGGTACACAACAGCCTTGGCCTCTGCAGTTGTGTGGGTGGCAACTGGTTCTCATCATCACCCTCTTGTATTTCCATTTAAGTCCCCCACCTTCAGCTACCATCAGTGCTGATGTCAGTGGCTTACCTGGTGGTAGGACTCACATTCTCATTCCTTGGCATAACTATGCCCTATTCAAGACAGGGCATCCTGTTAAAAATTTAAGATAAATCTCTTCTTTTGGCTAAGCAGATGTGCTACTTGGAGTGTCTGCCCTTTAATTATCATGTTTGTTTGCAGCCCTGCTTAGTAAAGCTGAAACATCATTCACTATGATCCTTGAAATTCACAGCGCCTTCCATATGTTAGGGAAGATACAGAGTAGGAGGTTTTTTGGTCCTTACACGATGCCCAGACAGATGACAACCGGCAGCCTTGTCCCTTGCCCAGCCTCCTCATCCTCAGGACCTTGGGGGTCAGGGCAGCAGCCAGCAGGTGAGAAAGGAACCTGGTCTACAAAGGAGTCTCAAGGCTTTATTTTTCCCTCTTTCAGGGGTGATTCCCTCCATTTTAATTGATTTTATTTAGCTGTGCTTCACTCCTTTTCATCTTGACTATAATAGCAAATGATTTGTCTATTTTATAAGTTTTTCAAAAACAATATTTAAATCTATTAATTAGAGCTGCTGTTTGTCTCTTCTTGAACTCAGAATTTTGCTGTTATATTTATTGTTGCTTTTTTTGGCCTTATTTTGTCCTTCTTTCTTTTTTGTTGAAAATTTGATTTATTTATATTTATTATTTCATTTTTGTCGATACAAGTATTTAAGGCCTGGGTGTGTCCTCTGCATCTTTGTTTACCTTTTTGTCCACTTGGTTTGTCTTGTATCAATACAGTGTGTTCAATTCTGCTACTGTTAGTGTGTTTTCATCTATGTCGCCTTGATGTATCCCATATTTTCTTCTTTACAAGTGTTTTCTATGCTGTATGGTGCTTACATACTCATAGCTAATATCTTTACTGAGAATTGTGGCTTTTAATATTCAAAAGTGTCCTTCTTACTGTTTCAGCAACAAAACAAGTTTATAACCAATGTATATAATAAATATCTGTAAGTCCACACTGATATAAATAAACAAGTAAGTACATGAGGGATAATAAACAAATATCTGACATCAGATATTTATAGATGATTATATTCTATCTGTAATTATTATAGAATAATAGTTATAAGGATCTATTTATTATTATTATAGAATAATTCCAAACAATTTATTTAGATACTTCCCCTTTAAGGAATATCTTCTTTATGGTTGTACAGTGACTTCCTTTCAAAGAGTATAGTATGGAAGCATGGCGGAAAAGTTGACTTTTCAATGTGGAAACTTGGCAAACACTGCCTCAGCCTGGCCCTCTAGGTCAACATCATCAATAGTAAGTCACGTTGAAGTCAGTCCCCTGGATATTACGTGATAAGAAGGGCACTTTACCTCTGAAGTCTTCCTCCAAAAACCCACAACCCTACTATAATGAGAAAAACATCAAACAAATCTCAGTAGAGGGACATTCTATAAAACGCTTAAGCAGCACTCCTCAGAACTATCAAGGTCTTCAAAAACAAGGAAAGTCTGTGCAACCGTCACAACCAAGAGGAGCCTAAGAAGATGTGACCACTAAATATAATCCACATTGTCCTGGATGGGCTCCTGGAACAAAAAGAGCACTGGTAACAGCAAAGGCAATATGAACAAAGTCTGGACTTTAGTTAATAATAATGCATCAATACTGGTTCATTTGGATGACAAATGCCCCCTAGGAAAGAATTAATTGCAGCAAAGACTGTGCACCAGCACACAGAAAGTCTAGCAAATGCTCTGAGCTACCAGGACTCTTTTCCTGTATTTTCATATGTGGACATCCTCCTTCTGGGAATGAGTTTATTTCCATTTCAATCATAGACTCTCCATTCCTCTCTTCTCTTCTTTACACATATATTTCTGGACCCCACTATTCTCTCTGAAAAATGCAGAGGGAAATGTTCAAGAGAGTTCTGCATTGAAAATCAGATATTCTTTCCATATAATTTGAAGTGTTTACTGTTCTCTGACTTCAGATTATGTTGAAGAAACGATGTTTCTGAGGTTTTCTCATTTTTCAGTGTAATGATATAGCTTTGTAAGAATATCTTGGGAGATTTACATTCACAAGGACACCATAACTCTAGCTACCCTCAAAGTCTGGTGAATTTTTATTTTTCTGGTAAAATACTCAACTGGAGAACACCTTTGTAAGAATATTTTTAAAATGTGACTTTATGGAAATTAAAAATATTTGTAAGGTTAAATATTATATAATCTAGCTAAAACAATGGCTAACAACTAACCAGAAAAAAAGTTAAGTGTACGAGAGCAAAGGGTGGGTTTTCTTTATATAAGAGTTACTCTTACAAATCAATTGAAATCTTACAGACACCCAATAGAAAAGAGAGTAAAGGGTATGAAAAGACAGTAAACAGAGAAAAACAATGTTAGCACATAAATCAATATGAAAAGCGTGCCACCTCATTTGTCATTAAACACAAGTTAAAAATTATCATGTTTTCATTTCATTTCCTCTATCACAACTTTAGGCAAATTGTTTTGCATCTCTGAGCTTCAGTTATATCAAGTAGAAAATGAACCAGCTAGAGAGATTCTGTCAAAGGGCTCATGCAGTCCTTTCCACACACAAAAAAGAAAGATCTATTGAAGCTATTTTCCTGAAGTTGTGAGAGGAAAGTAAAAAACATAGAGTTGAGATCATTAAAATGGGAGAATATAGGGGTGCTGAAGACCCCACTGAGAATTACTTCCACCTGCAGCGTCTTCTCCAATTTCCTTTTGCATTCACACGTTATATTAATGCTGTTCCATTATTCCAGGCTGTCACTCTCAATCCTATGGACCCCTCTTCATGGACTAGATCAAGTGAATCCATCAATGTGACCTTCTAAGAAGTTAGCCCTATACCTTAGTTCTAGGCCCAGCATGGCTATGGAACACTCTGTGACTGAAACACCTTCATCTTCCTCTCTAGATTCAGTTATCTCATCCTTAATGTGAACAGGTGGTTCATGATAATCTCAAGAAGTACTGCCTATTCTAAAGTGGATGGAAGACTGTGTTATCAGGGGACATGCTAAGAACTGATAAACACTGCCTGCTTTTACCTCCTTGGGCTGGCACCTGCTTACCTTGAGAGGGCCGGCCCATATGACTGGTTGAAGAAAAATCTCTCTGTCCTAATTCTAGACAGGGCAAAAGAAGTGACTTGAGTTTTCCTTAAGCTGACCAATGGCTGTCTCTATTGTTCTGTCTCAAAGATGGCCATGGAGCCTCAGGAATAGGCAGAGGACTCTCTGCCTCAGAAGAATATGAGGGCCCCGGCGGGGTGTTGGATTGTTAGATCCAAGCGGTGAAAGCAGGAGAGTGAGGCAAAGAAAATGTGTCTCCTCTTGATACTGATTGCTTGATATCTGCCCTACCCATCAAGCCATTGTAAGTCACTCAAATGGCATTTTAGGTGACCTTAATTGTGTCAGGCAGACTTCAAATCCAATAATTTTCCCCCTACTTTTGACTTTCTCCCCAAAGTGACCGCATAGTCAGATGTGCCCTGAGAAAGCTCTAGGTAGTTTGGAGGTTCTTTCAGAGGGTATCTGAAAACTCCACATGCTTCGGCTTCTCTTTTGCCAGTGGTGTTACTGAGGTTGGTGAGAACAGGGAACTTGTTTAGGTCCATTAGGAGTAGGATTTAGGTCTGGCAGATGGCACAGTACTGCCTGTTCCTGAATTCCAGAAGCAAATCAGAGAAGGGAGGGTACTTAGAAGGAAGATGAAGCTGGTTGTGTAAATAGGAATGAAAAGGTACTCTTTTCTGCCCAGTTACACTGTCTCCAAGGTGGGCAGGACCAAGCCTAGATGTGGCCAAAACCCAATGGATACTTGGTCCGAAGTCATGTCTCTGGGCTATCATCAAGCTGTAAACTTCTTGTTTCTTTGAATTAGTAATTTCCCTTGAAACTCTAAATAATTGAAAAATAATGGCAGATTCCAGGTATCAGGAGACACATGGTCAGGCATGAATTGGAATCACAGAAGTTATATTTGAAACAATTTAATTTAAGTCAGCCAGTTCTACAGAATGGTAGAAGGAACCCATGTCTGGGAGTTAGGGAACCAGTTATATTCTGTCCTTAACTTACTCAGTGAAATTAAGAAAGGCAATGCGTCTTAAGAGGCCTGTACAACTGGGATAAACCAGAGGGGGAGGCTACACCCACCCGCAGTCATTTTGTAGTCCCTATGCCCTTCATGGATGGTTTTGTTAACCACATGCCAATATCTCTAGAAAGGCTGTGCAGGGGCAGCAAAGTGAAACGTGGGGCCTCATATCTCTCTTTGAAGACCCGGGTCTTCAAGCCCTTGTCTTGGTCCGGCACTCCTTGGACAAGGTCATCTTGCTTAGTGACAGTGTCTCCCATTGCTTGGGAAGTCGGGAGAACTGGTACCCCACATCTGCTTTTGCAACCTGGTTTGTGTCTGGAGGACACATTTAACGCATGGACCATAGTCAGAATTATTGCACAGGGAAGCAATGCTATAAAGGTAAGAAAAATAGCTTCCCTTGAACAAGCTTCAAACTTACACATTCTTTTTTTCTTCTTTTTAAAAATCTCTTTTGGTGAATTAAGATGTTTCTCCAACTTATTCCAGAGAGTAGAACTCAGGGGACTACCGGGTAGCTGAGCACCATGGGGAAAGGGAGGAGGGGTGAGCCATCTCCCACAATCTCCTCTTCAAGTGATGTAAAGTACCTCCACGACTTTAAAATATCTTGGCAAAAAAAACCACATGCTTAACATTACTTGAAGATAGAGAGTGCCAAAAGTACAAAATAACTGTCAGGAAAAAGAGATAAAGAAAAATTCCCGGATCTGGGATCCATAGTTGTCCTTCCCAACTCTACTGCAAAGCTTAAAGCTTTCTAAAATTAGACTGCAAAACACAAAAGAGGGACTCTAGTGAAGGGGCAGTTGGAGGAACAACAGAAAAATTAAATCTACCCTGAATTTAAAAGTACTTAAAAGAAATTGGGCATATAAGAGTAGAAGTATAGGAAAGGGATTATAAATCTGAGCCTTTTAAGAAACCTGGCAACCATTTAAAGGCCAAATTCAGTGGACCTGTGAACAATGCTGGGGTTAGGGGCACCAACCCACTCCCCCATACAGTACAAATTTAAAATGGGTACAAATTTTCAGTTTTAAATGATGAATACATTGAAGACATCTGCTACATAACATTGTACCTGTATTTAACAAACACTGCATGGTGCACTTAAATTAATTGTACACTCAAAACCTTGGGAAAGTGTAGATCTCATGTTAAGTGTCCTTAACAAAATTTTAAAATGAAACACTTTCTTTCATCTATTAATATATAAAATTCTAAAAATTTTAAGTTGAAAATCATATAAAGAAAAAATAATGTAAACTGGAAAATATTAATAAACACGTATGTCAACTAAAGGGCAAGTTTCTGAACATATTGAAAAAAATTCTTCAGTATAATAAAGAAAAACACATCAGCTAATAGAAAAATGAATGTAAGATATAAATGAACTAGCCATTTAGAGAAACAGTAATATAAATAATTAATGCAAATTTGAAGTCAATTATAACCTCATCCATAGTTAAAGGAATATAAGTTAAACAAAAACATGTTTTGTTTTACATCTCTGAGACTGATTTCCCAGTACTGATTCCAGGCAAGTATATTCTATCTGTGGCCTCAGTTCTAGTTATTGTAAAATGAGCCCCTGATCACCTGAACTGGTGACTTGCTCTGGAATAGCAGGGTGAGTAGCTCCATAGAAGCACTCCCATACACACACCCATCATTGGTAAAAGTTCTTTTCACCATTTAAGGTCTCTGATAATTTTCTTAAGGGCATATATTTGTGTTTACAACTCTACTGAACTTCCAAGATCAGAGGACATCTCTGCTATGTGAGCCACAACTCGCTTCTTACTCATGACTCCCAGTTTGGCATGATGGAAACCTCACTCTTGCCCAAGAATTGGGGCTCCCTCTCTTCCCATTCCCCTGGCTAGGATTGTGATGCCTCTCCAGGAGGCACAGGCTGCAAGCATCTCTCCATCCCTCTCCCAGGTCATGTTGCAGAGATTAAATTCCAGGTGAGTGTGATGAAGAGGTACAGAGCTCCATTCTTCCACCCAACACCACTTGTGGTGGAGAGGCTCTCCCTCAGGGACTGCAGATCAAGAATACCAGGACCCCCATAGCCCTTGGCACAGCTGGGCAGAGTTTTCATGCCAGTAAACGCCCGCTAACAATATCAGAGGCTACGGCTCATGCCCAAAACCATGTAGGTAAAACAGGGCTGTACTGTGGTACAAAAGGAAGCAAAGGGTATTAAAAAGCAGTCACTGGGGAAAGGAGTGTTAACATCTGAACCAATATGAAAGCTGTACCATCTCACTGAAAACTAAACATAAGTTCAGAATTCATCATGTTTCCATTGCTTTTTTTTTTTTTTTTTTTTTTTTTGAGACTGAGTCTCGCTCTGTTGCCCAGGATGGAGTGCTGTGGCGCTATCACTGCTCACTGCAACTTCCGCCCCCCGTGCTCAAGCAATTCTGCCTCAGCCTCCTGAGTAGCTGGGATTACAGGCACCCACCACTATGCCCAGATAAGTTTTGTATTTTTAGTAGACACAGGGTTTCACCAAATTGGCCTGGCTGGTCTCTAACTCCTGCCCTCAAGTAATTAGCCTACCTTGGCCTCCCAAAGTGCTGGGATTACAGGTGTGAGTCACCATGCCCAGCCTTCCATTGCATTTTTTTTTTTTATATATATCACAGTGGATTTGCTAAAAACTAGGCAAATTCTTTCCTCTCTCTGGAATTCAGTTCTATCTAAAGTAAAAATGAATGAGCTAGAAAGATTGTCTCTAAAAACTCCTACAGTCTTTTCAACAATGAAAAAGCCTGAAATATTCTATTAAAGATATTTTACTGAAACTTGTGAGATAAGAATAAAAAATACAGAAAGTTAAGATAATTAAAATGAGAGAATAAGGGGGTGCTGAAAATTCCACTGAGAACAGCTGACTTGTCAGAGTTGTGGAAAATCGTCTCGGCCAGACTGCTTTCATCTGCAGCATCTTCTCTTTACTTTTGCGTTCACAGAGCACCCAGTGACTGAAAGACCTTCATCCTCCTTTCTGGGACTCAGTTATTTCATCCTTAATGTGAGTGGGTGGTTTGTGATAATGTCAAGGGGTACTTCCTGTTCTAAATTGGATGAAGGCTGTGGAATCAGGGGACATGCTAAGAACTGATAAACACTGGGTGCCTGTTTTTACCTACTAGGGCTGGCACCCACTTATCCTTGAGAGGGCTGGCTCACATGACTGGTTGTAGGAGAGTCTCTCTGTCCCAGTTCTAAACAGGGACAAAAGTGCCTTGTGTTTTCCTTAAACTGACCAGTGGCTGCTCTATCATTCCATCTGGGGAATAACCATAGAACCTCAGGGACGAGCAGAGGGATGCTGGCCTCAGACAAGAATCCAGGACCCTGGTAGGTTTGGGATTATTGGATCCAGATAGTGGAACCAAGCGGGGAGAGCAGAGAATATGTGTCTTCTCTTGTAATTGAAAACTTGATGTCTGCTGCACTCATGAAGGCACTGTGAGTCACTCAAATAGCATTTTAGAGGACTTAAATGTGCCAGGTGGATCCCAAATCCAGTCATTTTTCCCCTTTCTCTGACTTCCTCCCAGAAGTTACCCACATAGTCAAATTTCTCCTTAGAAAGCTCTGGGTTAGGGGTGTCCAATCTTTTGGCCTCTTTGGCTCACATTGGAAGAATTATCTTTGGCCACACATAAAATACACTAACACTAAAACAGCTGATGAACTAAAAAAAAAAAAAGTCACAAAGAAACTCATTTACCAATTTGTGTTGGGCCATATTCAAAGCCGTCCAGGGTCACATGCAGTCCGCAGGCCATGGGTTGGACAAGCTTACTCTAGGTAGCTTGGAGGCTTTGTTAGAGGGCCTCAAAAACCCCACATGTTCAAGGTCTTCTCTTTTCCAGATGGTGTTACTGAGGTTAGTGAGAATAGGGAACTTGTCCAGGTCTGTTACGAGTAAGACTTAGGTCTGAGAGTTGGCACAGTACTGCCTGTTCCTGAATTGCAGAAGGGAATCAGAGGACAGAGGGTACCTGGAAGGGGTTTGAAGCTGAATGAATGAATGTGGGTAAAAAGATTCTCTTCTCTGTCCAGTTACACAGTCTCCTAGGTGGCCAGGACCAAGCTTAGATGTGGCAAAAAATAAAAAACAAAAAAAACCAGATACTTGGTCCAATGTCACGTCTCCAAAATTGGGCCCCCATCATGCTGTGAATTCCTTATTTCTATTAATTAATAATTTCACTTAAAACTCTAAATAACTGGAAAACAATGAAAAACTCCAAGTATTAGGAGACAAAATACTCAGGCATCAATTGGAATCATAGAAATTACATTTGAAACAATCTGATCAAGTCAACTATTTTCAGATAATTGTACAATGAACCCATGTCTGGGAATCAGAGAACCAATTCTTTTCTGGACTTGACTTACTGAGTAAAATTAGTAAATGCATTTCTCCCTTCAGGGGCCCATGCAATCTGGATAAAGACGTAAATGACATCTCCCCACAGTCATTTTGCTGTCCCTTATGCCCTTCAAGATTTGTTAATCAGGTGTCAATATCTCTAGGGAGGCCATGCAGGGGCAGCAAAGTGAAATACTTTGGGGCCTCATACCTTTCTTTGAAATCCTGGGTCTCCAAGCCCTTGTCTGGTTCCAGCATTCCTTGGACAAGGCTGTCTTAAGTAACAGCACCTCTCATTGCTTGGGAAGCTGGTACCCCATATCTGCTTTTGAGTCTGGTTTGTTTCTAGGGGACACATCCAATGCATGGATCACATCCAAAATTACTGCAGAGGGAAGCAATGAAGGAAACAAGAAAAATAGCTTCTTTTCAATTCATTCAAGACATTACTCACACTTTGTTTTTTCTTATCTCCTTGAAGTGCATTAATAATTTTTCTCCAATTTCTTTCAGAGAGCAGTTTCCAGGGGATTTTTTTGGGGTAGTTGAAGGCAATAGAAGGCAGAAGAGGAGGAATGAGTAACTTCCACAATCTCCTCCCCAAACGGTAAAAAATAACGCCACTGATAAGAAACTTCTAAGCAAAACCACACCCTCAACATAACTTGAAAAGAAAGAATGCCAAAAATACAAAATACCTGTCAGGAAAAGGGAGCAAACAACAAATCTCAGTGCTGGGACTCACACTGTCCTGCCCTTTCCAGCCCCATTGTAAGACTTAAAGCTTTGCAAAATTGACCAAAAAAACTGCTGAGAAAGGAGTGACATCACCAAGATGGTGAAATAGAAGGCACCCGCTCATGTCCTAGCACCACGACAAGAATTCTACACTCATCCACAAAGTCTCTCTGTGGGAGCCTCTGGATCTGGATTCAGTGGGGAGTTTGTGAAACACTGGTGGAGCCCAAGACCTTGGAGGGTCATACTGAGAGTGCAGACCAACACCCATGTGGCTGATCCACTGAGCTGGCTCCAGAGTTCAATCCCAGAAATGGCCCAGTCCTTCAGGGGTTTGGTTACATTTGGCCTTGAGCCTGCAATGAAACCCATCTATTGTGGGGTCCAGAATGAATCACACACACTAGGGTGTTGGCGGAAAGGCCGCTCTGCTCACTGACATCATCTGGGCAGTGAACCTGAAAGTTGCCCGGTGACTCAGTGGCAGCCCTCATCAGCTGAGGTCCCAGCTCAGAATTGCTCACACAATAATCCAGAGGGACACTCACACATGTCTCATAACCTAAGAGTCTGAGCCTCCCTGGCAGGCTTGCCAACCTCTGTTGCACAGCAGGTCGAGGTGGGATCCAGTCTCAACTCTGATGCTTCCTGCTGTAGTTGAGGAACTATCGCTTTGGTGCTGAGTCTTGCAGGGAGATAGGTACTTGTCTTGGCCAACAAGATGGGCTCTCCAGCCTCCATCCCACAGCAGATCCCAGGGGGAGCCATTCCCAACTTCAGCTCCTGCTGCAACCAAGAAATTATCACATCTGTGCAGGAACTTGCTGGAAGGTGTTCATTCCTTCTAAGCCAGTGAGACCAGGCTCTCCAACCACTGTCCCACAGCAGATCCTGAGGGGTCCAGTATTAGCTCCAGCCCCTCCTACTTCAGTCAGAGGACTATTCCAATTGGCAGGGTCTTCCTGGGAGATGTGTCCCTGCCTGAGAGAATGTGAAAGGAATTCCAGCCTCCATTGCACAGAAAATCCTGGATGGAAGGAGCCACTGGTGTCTGTGAGGTCTCGAGTTGCTCAGCTACCTTGCTAGGCATAGACTGCTCATCCTGGACTGCTTCCTGAGGGAAAAGAAAATGTCTTTTTGGAGCCTTTCAATTTTTCTCTCTCAGTGGCTTAATCTTTGCAAATTCAGACAAAAGTTAGTTCTTTTGTTTTTGTAAATAGTGAATCTACTGTCTGAATCTTGTTTCTTAAAAAATCCAAGTTTTCTTCATTGTTTTGGAACTTGACATTGATCTTTACCTGAATTAGATATAATGAGGTCTGTTTGGGGGTTTCCTTTTGTTTTCTATTGATTTCTCAGCCTGACTATTCTTCTGACAAAAACAACATATTGATGATTGTTACTTTGTAAAACTTTTAAATCTAGGAGGTTCCAGTGCCTTCAGATTAATTTTCATTTGTAATTTTGTAAATTCATAGATTTTTGTGAACCTATGCCTATTCACAAGAATTTATTCTTCTCCATAAACTTAAATATGATTTCAAGTTCCCTTAACCACCATAACCATACCATATTAAAAATGAATTTTGAGTATAATGTACCTTAGGAATAAATTAAATAAATATTGAATAAATATGGACATCTTCACCACAGTCTTCCCATTCATGTATTGTGATACGTGTATAGTCAAGCATTTCTATATACTTCTGAAAAGTTATATAGATTTCTTTTTTAAAGCTCTGCCTCTCTCTTGCTAAGTTTATTCATAGCAATGGTGTGATTTTGTTGATTTTCTTTTTTAAGACAGAGTCTTACTCTGTTGCCAGGCTGGAGTGCAGTGGCACGATCTCGGCTCACTGCAACCTCCGTCTCCCAGGATCAAGCAATTCTGCTTCAGCCTCCTAAGTAGCTGGAACTACAGGCGCACGCCACCGTGCCCAGCTAATTTTTGTATTTTTAGTAGAGACGGGGTTTTAGTGTGTTAGCTGGGATAGTCTTGATCTCCTGACCTCATGATCCACCTGCCTCGGCCTCCCAAAGTGCTGGGATTATAGGCACGAGCCACCTTGCCCAGCCAATTTTGTTGTTATTAATAATAGAAAATTCAGCAAGTATAACTGGTTGTTAGTATATAATAAAAATATCATTCACTATCACCTTGTGGCTTTTAATGGTTATTTCATCTCTCTTAGATTCAATCTTTTTACAAAATTAGAAAATAAAATATGTATAATGGCCATCTGAAAGGGACTTATGAAAAATAAGTGGCAAATACCTGTGATGTACTAGATATAGGAACTGAAATAGAGTAAAAATTAAAAAACAGAATTATGTATTTTATATTTATCAAGCCAGAAGTTTGGGTACTGCTCTCACCTGTACTCCAAGATACCCTAGTATCAAAACCCTGCTGTAGTTCAGACCAGCCCCTGAACAATAGGGAAAAATCATGGCTCAGATGCTCATGGAAGGGGCAAAGTAGAGCAAGGATCCATGTTGCCTCAACCCAAGCCTCTACTCCCCATGTCTTCTCAGAGCAGGAACCCGACACACAAAGAAGAGCTGTTTCAGATCCCAGAATGACAGGATTAGACCTTCCTTTGCAGAATAATTATATCTTATCCCCTCAACTGAAATAGACCTCTGAGTCCTGGAAGGGGACATACATTTGCCAGAGGTCACCCAATACGTGGGGAGGTAAAGTCCGTGCTCAGATCACCTGACTCTCAAGCCTGTGCTCATTTCCCTTTACCCAGGCGGCTCCCCATCCAGGGGTGTGGCCTTCCCTGAGAGTTCCCTTGTGCAATGGCAGTGGGATGAGTGGGTCAACAGGAGAGCCATGAGGTTGCTCATATTCCTGCCCCTTTCTCCACTACTCAAGTCTGCCCTGCCCCCAACATATATGTTTCTAGAAAATGCTATTCACCCAAACCTCTGACACCATAGTATGAAAGATTTAGTATGTCTTGCCTCCTCAACCACATCTTAAAACAGAAATCTGGAAGAGGATATTGCTTAACCTAAAGGAAAGCTACATTATGGAGGAATCTCAGGCACGAACCAGAGAAATTCTCATGCGTGGGAATTTTGCAGCATCTGTAACATCATCCTTTCTATGTCTTCTTGAAAAGATATAGATCCCTGGGAAATCTTAATGAGAAGGAAGCGGGGAGCTGTAGGCTCAGCCATAGGGTTGGCTGGTCACACTGGCAAGGCCAACAGAGGCCAGGTCAGGACTAATGGCGGATTGGAAAAAAAAGAGACCTGTTTACGGTTTATGTAACATTTATTTATTTATTTATTTCTGTTTTCCCTGATCCTTGGCCAAAGGCAAGATTTCCAGGTCTCCATTTTCTGGTGAAATGGAGATGGCAGCACTGGGGCTGATTATTGGATTTGGAATATGAAGTCCTAGGGATAGACCTCCTGTTCCCCCTCCCTAACTCTCATGCACCATGGGACCCTTTCCCCTCTTCACTGGAGAGAAGTCCCAATTCTACATCCATTTCTCCAAAGCATCTAGGAGCCCAGAAGTCATAGGAACCAGAAACAAGTGGAGCAGAAAGGACTCTTTATTGGAAAGTGGATAAGAGAGGCAGCTCCAGGCTTGGGCATCCTGAGTGGGAGGAAGAACGGGCAGTGTAGGGTGGCAGGGGCCTAGGACCATATGGGGCCTGCAGCTCTGGGGGTGGCACAGGTGTGGCAAGGACAGGCTGTGGAAGAGAAGAGAATCAGAGGTGAATGAGTCAGCACATCAAAGCACTCAGAGGCAGTGAGGAAGCCAGATCGCCCTTCCAGGCACTCTGGTTATACTCTCTCAGACCCCTCAGTCTCCCAGTCTTTCTGTCACCTCCCACAACCTCCCTCCCACCAACCTGGGATGGTTTCCCACCGCTCAACCTTCTTTTGTGTCCTCAGGGGTTTCCTCTTCCTCCAGCTAGTGCTCACCTCACCGGGGATCCAAGCAGGCCAGCCCGCAAGAGCCTTCACAGCACTTCTTGATTCCTGGGCAGTCAGTATCTTTCAAGCAGCGGTTAGGGGGATTCAACATGGCACACCGGATCAAGGTCTTGGGGCAGGAGCCAGACTTAGTGGAGGCTTGACCTTTGACTGGCCCTTGCCCTTTGACTCTATCTTGACCTTTAACTGAAACTTGTCCTTTAACTGGATCTTGTCCATTGACCAGAACATGACCTTTGACAGTGTCTTGACCTTTAACAGGAACTGTTAAAAGAAGAAATGAGTCCACGTTTATACTTAGTAAGCCCCTGCTTCAGCTACCATGTCTTTCCCCTGGGTCCATCCACTGCTCATTGAAGCATCCTCAAACCGCGACCTGAGTAGGAAAGGTACGCCTGGGGGACCTACAGAAGCTGCACTCTTGGAAGGTTCTTCCCTTTCTGGGGGGTCTACAGGACCAGAGTTCTCTTGAGTATCTGTTTCCCCCTTTCTCCACTCCAAGTCTCTCAGGAGCAGTGGTCAGACTGGAGTGACATCCAGCAGTGAACAGGACATATTGTCATTTCTTAGAAAGTACATTCAAGTAGGAAAGAGGCCTGAGCCACATACCAGGAGACTTGAGCCCCATCCTGGCTCTGAGAATTACCTTGGCAATTGCTTACTCATTTCTACATTTTGGCTCCCTCCTCATAAAATGGGGATCCTCAAATGATGTGATTTCTGGAACCTGGTTGTTTCTTAACCTCCTTTTAGAGTACTGATTACTCTAGTGCTTTCATGGGGCAGAGAAACAGGGGACAGTGTCCACACCCAAGGTTTAAAATCCTGGAGTTCATCATTTTATTGCACATTCTGCACCGGTATTAACACTGAGGCCGAGGTCACATACCAGCACTACTTCCACAAATACTCCTGATATCTTAGTCACTGGGGTGGAAAGCATGTGGAGTCCACCAGCCCAAGTCCTGCTTTTTCTGGATATGATGGCAAAGTCCAGAAAGCTGAAGTCTGGGCTTCGGTCTGCCTACTGCTTCATAACTGCTCCCTGTCCTGGCCCAGGGTGTCCCAGAGAGCCTCCCCTTAGTCCAGCCCAGCCCCAGCAGGTCACCTGTTCACTCACCTCCCTTGACAGCTGCCTCTATAACCAGCATCCCAGCGATGAGGAGCACCGTGGCGATCAAGAAGCTGCTGGCCCTCATGGTGTCAGGAAAGTGTTTGACTAAGAGCTAAGGCCATACCACTTTATGCAGTCCAGCTTGGCCTGGCTCCAGGGGCGGGTCTGTGGTATTTACAAGGGACGTTTCCTTAGCTGCTTTGGGAAGTATCCGCCCTATTCCGGGAGGGACTTGGGGGCTTTCCCCAGGGACTATTCACAGGGAGACCTAATAGACATTACATCACATCACCTCTGATCATCCCAAGAGGTTTCCTACTTTCTCACAGAGTAGAAATGCTGGCTCACTTGTCAGGTAATATTACAACCAAATTATTCATGTTTTGAAATACTATGAGGCCCAAGAAGAGAAAGGAATTACAGAAGGTTATTCAGCTAGTCACTGGTAGATCCAGTCTTCATTACAAAACCAAGGTGTTTCCTCATTACACTCTTATAAACCCCACCCAAATCTACTTTACCATTTTACCACTCCCAGCATCAAACTGGGCTTTTCTTTCCTTCTTCCTGCAAAATCTCTGTAAGACAAGTTTGCCTTGAATAAACAGTGACAAATTATTGCACTTTGCCATTTCACAGACAGCCTTTAAGATGCATCAAGAAAGTAATCGGAAAATGGAATTCTAGGTCTGGAGAGGGATGATGCCCTGGAAATCACAGTGGTAGGGAGCAAATAATCAGAAAAGTGAAGAGTAGAAAACATAAATCATGTATACAGTGGACATCTACAGTTTGTGTGTCCAGCATGCCCCACTTCTTTGAACAGCACCCTGTTGCTTGTGAAGAATTATCTCTCTTTACCATCAACTTGTGAGTCTAATGGAAACTGCTAATCATGAAAGCCTGACCTCTGACCACAGGTGTGTGTGTGTGTGTGTGTGTCTGTCTGCCTGTCTGTCTGTGTTGTGTGTGAGACTTGGTCCGGTCTATTAAAGTCTTTTATTTGAATTCAGGGTAATAAGAGGAAAAGGGAGATCCCACCTTTTGGCAAAGGTGATGTATATGAACCAGGGAATTCCAGAAGCAGTGATCCCAGTCTGGGAGCGGAGATCAATTGTCTGAGAAAAACGACCCTAATACACTGAGACAAGGAGAGAAGTGATGGTGAGAGAAGATTCAGATGACACAGCCAGTCTTCCCTTCTTTACCTTGAGAGCAGTCCTTCACACACCCTTCTTGTGATTGGGTTACGAGGCAATAAATTAGCCCTCTGCTTCAGCTAGTCTGACTTAGTATTCTGTCATTGTTACCAAGAGTTCTGAGTAATAGAAATGAATATCCTCAAGTTGGGTGTTGTCAGGGACAGAATCTGAGTTCAGAAAGTCACTGAGTTGAGGTGGAGTGAAGGCAGGGAAGATAACAAACTAATCATTGGATATTAAATCCCCACCTTTTGTCTCTTTAGACTCTGATCACATGCCCACCAAGCCTGAAACCAAGGGAGACAGAAACAATTCTCAGACTGTTGAAGTCTTTCGGCTATCTTACAAAAAAGTTCATTGTAAAATAAACCATACAAACAAACAAAATTGCATAGAAAATACCTATATTCTTTAAAAAACAGCATTAAAATGAGCCATCAGGTAAAGGAGGAGAGTAATTACTGTATCTATGCTCCATGCCTCTCCCCGTTTGCTTCATTCTCCTTCCTCCCCAGAGATAACCATTTTCCGAGATTTTATGGTAATTAGCCCTTGCTTTCCTTTATAGTTATGCCACTTCTGTCTGTATTCTGAAATATATATTCAGTTTAGTACACTTTTCAATGTGTATGTAAATGAAATCTAAGGCATAGCGGTCATATGTCTTGCTTATGTTGCTCAACATTACATTTTTGAGAGTCAACCATTTTGAAGCCTACAACTGTAGTTCATTTTCACTGCTGTATTCTATTATATGAAAAATACCAAAAATGTTATATATTCATTCTACTGTCAATATACATAGGATATTTCTAGGTTTTAGCTATTATAGTGTTGCTATGAATATTCATGTTCGTATCTTTTGGAGAACATAGGTATGCATTTATTTTGGGTATATAGTTAGGAATGGAATTGCTGGATCACAGAGTGCAAATCACAGAGTATAGATGCATCCAGCTATCATAAACACTGCAATCAATTTTCCAATATCATTGTACCAATTCACACTGCTATCAGCAATGTGCGAGCATTCCATTTGCTCCATAGCCTTACCAATGCTTGGCATGAATTGCCTTTTCATTAGCCTTTCAGAAGGACATCTTGTGGGATTTCCTGTGATTTGAATTTGTACTTTCCTAATAAATGGTGAAGCTGACCCATTTTTAATATTTCTTTCTTTTCTTTTCTTTTTTTTTTTTTTTTTTGAGACAGAATCTCACTCTGCTGCGTAGACTGGAGTGCAATGGAGAGATTTTGGCTCACTGCAACCTCCGCCTCCTGGGTTCAAGCGATTCTCCTGCCTCAGCCTCTCAAGCAGCTGGGATTACGGTGCACACCACCACACCTAGCTAATTTTTGTATTTTTAGTAAAGATAGGGATTCACCATCTTGATCAGGCTGGTCTTGAAGTCCTGACCTCAAACGATCCACCCGCCTCAGCCTTCCAAAGTGCTAGGATTACAGGCGTGAGCCATCATGTCTGGTCCATTTTTAATATTTCTATTATCCATTTGGCTATCCTATTTTGTGAAGCACCTATTCAAGTATCTTACCTTTTATTTATTTAAATTTCAACTTTTATTTTAGATTTGATGGGGTTGTTTTTCTTTTCTTATTGATTTGTAGTAGAAAAGAAACTTTTATGCATTACTAATGAGAGTTTATATTGGTGAAACTTGTTTAAAAAACAGTTTGACATCAGCTAGTAACATTGAATGTGTACACAATCTATAATCCAGCAATTGCACTCCTAAAGATTTAATTAAGAAAAATATGTCGTTTACCAGGAAACATGCACAATAATGTTCATAAAGGTACTGTTTTTAACAACAATATACTAGAAACAGTCCCTATCATCAATACTAAGATACTGGATAAATACATTATGACATACTAATGCAAGGAAGTATTATACAATTGTGAAAATAACTGAAATACCGCCACGCACAATATGACTATAATTAAAATAATGTTGAATAAACAACACAAGTCCAAAGTGACAATATTTAGAATTACACACTTGTTATAAAACTCGAAGGAAAACTGAGAAATATATTGCCTAGGCATGTTTACATAGGAAGCAAAGATCAAAAAGGGATACATAAAAAATGAGAAAACTGGCTGGGCGCAGTGGCTCACACCTGTAATCCCAGCACTTTGGTAGGCCAAAGTGGCCGGATCATGAGGTCAGGAGATCTGGACCATCCTGGCTAACATGGTGAAACCCCATCTCTACTAAAAATACAAAAATTAACTGGGCATGATGGCAGGCTCCTGTAATCTCAGGTACTCATGAGGCTGAGGCAGGAGAATTGCTTGAAACCGGGAGGCGGAGGTTGTAGTGAGCTGAGATCACACCACTGCACTGCAGCCTGGGCAACAGAGTGCTACTCCATCTCAAAAAAAGAAAAAAAAAAGAGAGAGAGAGAGAAAACTATAAACATGAAATACAGGATAGTGGCTAACTCTGGAAATGAGAGAAGAAAACATTCCGGATGGGTGAGAAGGACACGGATTGATTTAAATTATCGGTTATTAGTAATTTTCTAGTTCTTGGATTGCTTGGTGAGTGAGTGTGTGTGTGTGTGTGTGTGTGTGTGTGTGTGTGTGTGTGTGTGTGTTTTAAAGCTGAAGAGCAAATCATTTATAGATTACCTTAACTTTCAATAAACTCACATTGCTACCCTCGCAGGTTGTGTTCAATATTTTGCTATTACAAACTACACCACGTGTGGCCTTTCTTGGCTTTCCTTCTTGTGAATCAGATTCCCAGAAGTAGATTTGCTAGTACAAAGGTGAAATGCATTTGAAATTTTGATAATAGTAGCAATTTCCCTTGATAGGGGTTGTACCATATTGTAATCCCACCAGTAGTGGATAAAATTGCCTGTTTCCATCAAGCCTCATGAACAGACTGTGCGTCTAATTTTGGGGTTTTATTTTTAACTTTTATTTTAGGTTCAGGGATACATGTGTAGGTTTGTTGTATAGGTAAATAGAATGTCATAGAGGGTTCGTGTGCAGAAGTATTCCATCACCAGGTAATCAGCATAGTACCTGATTAGTTTTTTGATTCTCACCTTCCTCTCATTCTCTACCCTCAAGTAGGCCCTAGTGTCCATTGTTCCCTTCTTTGTGTCCATATGCACTCAATATTTAGCCTTCATTCATAAGTGAGAAAATGTGGTATTTGCTTTTCTGTTCTTTGGTTAGTTTGCTTAGGACAATGGCCTCCAGCTCCTTCCATCTTGCTGCAAAGGACATGGTCTTGTTCTTTTTTATGACTACATAGTATTTCATGGTGTTTATGTACCACATTTTCTTTACACAATCTATCATTGATGAGCAATTAGGTTGATTCCATGTCTTTGATATTGTAGATAGTGTTGTAACACACATACTGCATGCATGTATCTTTATATTTTTTTATTGCATTTTAGGTTCCAGGGTACATGTGCAGAACATGCAGGATTGTTGCATAGGTACATATACGGCAGTGTGGTTTGCTGCCTCCATCCCCATCACCTATATCTGGCATTTCTCCCCATGTTATCCCTCCCCAACTCCCTACACCCCACTGTCCCTCCCTTAGTCCCGCCCCTACAGACCCCAGTGTGTGATGCTGCCTTCCCTGTGTCCATGTGTTCTGATTGTTCAACACCTGCCTATGAGTGAGAACATGTGGTGTTTGATTTTCTGTTCTTGTGCCAGTTTGCTGAGAATGATGGTTTTCAGGTTCATCTATGTCCCTACAAAGGACATGAACTCATCGTTTTTTATGGCTGCATAATATTCCATGGTGCATATGTGCCACATTTTCCCTGTCCAGTCTATAATTGATGGGCATTTGGGTTGGTTCCAAGTCTTTGCTATTGTAAACAGTGCTTCAGTGAACATACGTGTGCATGTGTCTTTATAATAGAACGATTTATAATCCTTTGGATATATACCCAGTAATGGGATTGCTGGGTCCAATGGAATTTCCATTTCTAGATCCTTGAGGAATCGCCACACTGTCTTCCACAATGATTGAACTAATTTACACTCCCACCACCGGTGTAAAAGTGTTCCTATTTCTCCACATCCTCTCCAGCATCTGTTGTCTCCAGTTTTTTAATGATCACCATTCTGACTGGCGTGAGGTGGTATCTCAATGTAATTTTGATTTGCATTTCTCTAATGACCAGTGATGATGAGCATTTTTTCAT